>JAJDFG010001817.1:5000-25875 GCA_021039105.1 Scomber colias
ATAAAATTACCATAATATCATTATAAAATTACCATAATATCTCTATAAAATTACCGTAATATCACTATAAAATTACCGGAATGAAGTGAAACATACAGGTGGGAAATATTCAGACTGGAAGTTTGGGAATATTGACTCGGAACAATCAACTTCGGCTTGCAGAGGATTGCAGCATCATTCCCTGAAGACTCAATCACATTTTAAACTATCACTTCTGACTCTGTGGTGGTTATATCTTGAGTGAAACTTTATTATTTTATTATTTTATTATTTTATTATATATATATATATGTTTGAGGCAGAGTAGGTGTGATGTAAGTGGAGGTCTGATGAGATGAGGCTTCGGCTGGGCAGCTGCTGATACTGGAACAGGATGAGAGAGACGACGTGAGTGACAGAGGAGAGGAAACTCATTATCATATCCAACAAAACACACACACACACACATATACATACACACACACACACACACATCATACACACACACACAGAGACACACACACATACACACACACACACACATACATACACACACACACAGAGACACACACACATACACACACACACACATACACACACACACACACATACACACACACACACACACACACACACACACACACACACACACACACACACACACACACACAGTGAAACAACCTTCCAGATGTTCATTATTATTAATTTAAAGCAATATTTGAATAAATAAATCAGTAGTAATATTTTTGACGGTGACATCTCTCTCCTTCCTTCCTTCCTTCCTTCCTCTGTCCTTCTTTTCCTTCCTCCCTCCCTCCTACCTTCTTTCCTCCCTCCCTCCCTCCTACCTTCCTTCCTTCCTTCCTTACTTACTTCTTTCCTCCATCCTTCCTTCCTTCCTTCCTTCCTCCTTCCTCTGTCCTTCTTTTCCTTCCTCCCTCCTACCTTCTTTCCTTCCTCCCTCCCTCCTACCTTCTTTACTTCCTCCCTCGCTCCTACCTTCCTTCCTTACTTCCTTCCTTCCTTCTTTCCTCTGTCCTTCTTTTCCTTCCTCCCTCCCTCCTACCTTCTTTCCTCCCTCCCTCCCTCCTACCTTCCTTCCTTACTTACTTCTTTCCTCCATCCTTCCTTCCTTCCTTCCTTCCTCTGTCCTTCTTTTCCTTCCTCCCTCCCTCCTACCTTCATTCCTTACTTACTCTTTCCCTCCATCCTTCCTTCCTCCCTTCCTTATTTCCTTTCCTCCCTTCCTTCCTTCCGTCCTCCATCCCCCTTTTTTCCTTCTGTCAGAGATAATAAAGAAGAAATATCCATAAATCATAGATGAGCTTTAAGTATTCATACGGCTGGAATTGGCAGAGAGAAGAAGAAAAAGAGATGAAATGAAGGATGAGATAAAGAGAAAGAGGATTTAAAAGTGCAGTGAGAGACGAAGTGTAATAAATATATATACATGTTATTAAAGAGTGAGACCCAGAAACATGAACACATATAAAAATGTTTCTGAGCAGGAAGTGAAGTAGTAGTAGATTTATATTAACCCTCCTGTTGTCCTCGAGTCAAGGAAGGAAGGAAGGAAGGAAGGGAGGAAAGGAGGGAAGGAATGAAGGAAGGAAGGAAGGAAAGGAGGGAGGGAGGGAGGGAGGAACGGAAGGAAAGGAGGGAGGAAGGAAGGGAGGAAAGGAAGGAAATGAGGGAGGGAGGAAGAAGGAAAGAAAGGAGGGAGGGAGGAAGGAAGGGAGGAAAGGAAAGGAAAGGAAGGAGGAAGAAGGAAGGAAAGGAGGGAAGGAAGGATAGGAGGGAAGGGAGGAAAGGAAAATAAATGAGGGAGGAAGGAAGAAGGAAGGAAAGGAGGGAAGGAATGAATTAAGGAAGGAAGGGAAGAAGGAGGGAAGGAAGGAAGGAAAAGAGGGAGGAAGAAAGGAAATGAGGGAGGGAGGAAGAAGGAAGGAAAGGAGGGAGGGAGGAAGGAAGGGAGGAAAGCAAAGGAAAGGAAAGGAAGGAAGAAGGAAGGAAAGGAGGGAAGAAGGGAGGGAAGGAGGGAAGGAAGGAAAGGAGGGAGGAAGGAAGGGAGGAAAGGAAAGGAAGGAGGAAGGAAGAAGGAAGAAGGAAGGAAAGGAGGGAAGAAGGAAGGAAGGAGGGAGGAAAGAAGGACAGAGGAAAGAAAGAGAGGGGGGAGGAAAGAAGGAAGGAAAGGAGGGAATGAAGGTAAGGAGGGAGGAAAGGAAAGAAGGAAGGAAAGGAGGGAGGAAGGAAAGAAGGAGGGAAGGAAGGAGGGAGGAAAGGAAAGGAGGGAGGAAGGAAAGAAGGAGGGAAGGAAGGAGGGAGGAAAGGAAAGAAGGAAGGACAGAGGAAAGAAAGAGAGAAGGAGGGAGGGAGGAAAAAGGAAGGGAGGAAGGAAGAAGGAAGAAAGAAGGAAAGGATGGAGGAAGGAGGGAAGGAAAGAAGGAGGGAAGAAAGGGGGATGGAGGAAGAATTAGACGGGGTCAATTTGACCCAGGAGGACGACTGTTTTTTGGCTTGCTCATGAATATTTAAATGAGCTGCTGCTGCCCATGCCCAACTGTAACCATGGTTACGCTGAAAGGATAATAGAGAAAAACAATCAACATTGAAGTTGGATGGACTCTGACGTCTACAGGCTACGATTACCTGTGAGATAGAGAGCAGACAAGTTTAGCTTATTGAAAGCATTAATAGAACATGAATGTTAATGGATATAGATGGATGGATAGAGAGAGAGAGGGAGGAGGAGAGAGGAGCCCAGTGCATTATGGGAGTCCCCCGGCACTCTAAGCCTATAGCAGCATAAGCTAGGAGCTCTAAGAGCCTTAACCAGAGCCGGTTCAGACCTCCATGGGGTCCTAGGCAAAATTCTGCTAAGGGGCCCTCTTAACTGAACAGTCGCAGGTCGCTGAACGACCTGACACCCAGTGCTTCCACTCATCCCCCCTTTAAACATATTGCACTAGTGTCGCCACCTGTTAGTCTAATTCAAAATAAATACAGACCAAATCAGATCGAACTAAATGTGTAACAAATTACTCACCATTAAAAGTGTCCCTTTCTGGATGCAAAATCATCAATAATGTCATCATATGATATTTGCTTCCCCACATCATGGTTGATGCTCATGATGGTCAAACCACTCAGACATTCCTGGGACATGGAAGATCCATACTGTACTGGACCTGTGCTGCTGCTTGTACTTGCTCTGTGCTGGTTGAAGGTGGCTCATCTGTGCCTGTCTTATCTGGTTCTGTCCCTCCACTGGCTGACTGACTGGACCCTGTGCTGCTTGTTAGGAACTTAAGCATAGCACTTGTAAAATATAGATCAGACTACTATTAATTCAGTTCCATCAAATTGACTGCACTTGTTTTACCTTCATATACTTAAAATGCAGGTGATTTAGATTATTATTTAGCCTATTTAGCACCATTGTCATAATATTTCACAAGTTTTATTTATTCACTAATATATCTGTATCTATATGTGCCTGTGAGCTATCCAAGCAAACAAAATTCAATCTTAGTAAATATTTATCCATTACTTTCCATTTTGTATAAGTGCAGTTGTAACTACACTCAGAGAGATTGATATAACACATTACAGAAGCTAGCAAGACGTCCGCTGTTCACCCAGGGCTCACCGCCCCGTTATGTAGGTCAGACACGGACTAGCCCCGTCCCTCCTACTCTCCCACCCGGAGAGGAGAGTTACCTGACTGCTGTTCCCGCTGTTCATTTTCATGCACTTTCTTTTTTCTCTTTTCACTCCCCGAGGGATAACTCCGCTTCATCTTGCTGATGCCGTTGATGCACATGCATGCACTGGCAATCTGACGTGCGCGAGCAGCGCGACGGACGGTCACTTCGTTAGGTTTTTTTTTTTTCCCCCACGGGGCCTCTATGAGTTTGCGGGGCCCTACGCAACGTGCGTAGTATGCGTATTAGGTGAACCGGTACTGGCCTTAACTATAAGTTTTATCAAAAAGGAAAGTTTGAAGCCTACTCTTAAAGACTATGTAAAGTGAATTCAGACATTTTCTTCTAAACACATTAAATAAGTCATAAATGTATTTCTAAAAAAGGTGTAAAAAGCATTTCAACCATTTAGATTTGAATTGTGGAGCTAGGATTAGCATAAACCCTCCCCTGCTGCTGTAGAGGTAGAAATACATTCAGCACACACTACTACTACTACAGTCTACAGTTAGCCAATTAGCTGAGTTAGCCACCGAGCTAGCAGCTGAGTTAGCTGCCGAGTTAGCCGCCGAGCTAGCCGCCAAGTTAGCCGCCAAGTTAGCAGCTGAATTAGCAGCAGAAAGCTCTCAGACATAACATCCATGTTTCTGGTAGAGGTGGTGACTTTGATTGACAGGTGACACTTGGTAGGGGGCGGGGCTTCAGCGTTTGGGAGCAGAGAAAGAGGCTGATTTTTACACAACTTTGAAGCCTAATTTCATATATTTGGTGATTTTTTTAATCATTCAAATTTGGCAGGGTGGTTAACAACACACTTTTCTGTGCTATGTCAAACTCAGAACATATTTATTCTTACTTTACACAGACTTTAAACATAGAGAGGGTGTCTGCTGGTTCCACAGGAGAGGAACCTATTAGCTGAAGGCTGATACCAGGAATGTGATGTTAAGGTGGTATTACAGTGATGTTAAGGTGGTATTACAGTGATAGAGATCCTCTGTATGGAGCTGCTGTGTGAAGCTGTGACAGGAAACTCATGTTCATCTGAATATATTAATATTCAGTGTTTCTGACACACTGTGAGTATCTGTGTATGAAACCTGACCAACAATTTCCTTCCTCATGAAACATTTACAAAACAGCATTTATGAATATTTTGAATCTTGCATTATTCAAATCCATGTTTCCATGTTTCCTGCTGCTCCGCCACATTCACTGCTGGCTGCGTTCAAGCCTGAAATGTGTGTCAGGACTCTCTCCTGCAGGCTCATTCATAAAACACCAACATGTGGCTGCTGGCTGTGAAACTGCATCCCACAATATACAAACATGGAAATAAAATGAATGAATAAAAATGTTTTGTGGCTGATACACATGTATATATATATGTAAATGTACAAATTCAAACATTCATATTCTATAAATTGTTCTCTGGGACCATAAAATAGTGATTGTAAATGTCATTTTACTCCATAAATAAATATCATACACTCTCTGACAGCTTCATTAAGGATGAATCAAACTTTTATTAATGACTGATGGTGAAGTTATGAATGTGAATTGGTGTAGAGACTTATTATTAATCAGACTATGAACAGTATGTAAAGGCAAGGCAGCTTTATTTATATAACACATTTCATACATAATGGCAACTTAGTGTGCTTTATATAAAACATTTAACAGAAAGAATTGGAAACAAAAAATATAAAAACATGCAATTTGAAAAATAAAGACCTAAAACCAACTGAGAACATTAATAAGCAGATGTGAGGTTTGATCATGTGACTCCAGAACGATACAGGAGCAAATATCAGCAGGATGACATCATCACTGTTAATCAATAATAATGATAATGTGGTTAAAGGGTTGTGTTTATAAAGATGATGGTTAACGTCATCTGATTTCCTCCTTTGCTCCCGTCACCATGACGACAGCAGCCAGAGGGCGCTGTCACCGCTACGGCAATGTGATTTTCGGGGCACATGAAACGATTTTGTCTTTTTTTTTTTGGAAGGACGATCAGTAAAAAGGTTTCATGTTGTAATGTTTGTTTTACTTTTCTGCTGAGATGACATCAGCTTGTCATGTCTGTAAACATGAGTCTGTTCTGTAATCTTGGTTGCTAAGGCGGTTGCTAAGGCGTCTCCACTCTCATATCTCAGATGTGATTCAGTTCCAACATGGACGGATGTGATTTGAGAAGTTGAACATTTGCAGTAAAGACGGAGAAAAAGAAGTGAAATCCTGAAGCCGACCAATCAGAGCAGTTAGCTACTTACCTAATTAGATCATGACTCAGTTACTTTGTTACTAAGCTAAGGGCTGTGTTCCATGGTAGCTAAGGGCTGTGTTCCGTGGTTGCTAAGGGCTGTGTTCCGTGGTTGCTAAGGGCTGTGTTCCGTGGTTGCTAAGGACTGTGTTCCATGGTTGCTAAGGGCTGTGTTCCATGGTTGCTAAGGGCTGTGTTTTCTGTGGTGGCTAAGGGCTGTGTGCCGTGGTTGCTAAGGGCTGTGTTCCGTGGTGGCTAAGGGCTGTGTGCCGTGGTTGCTAAGGGCTGTGTTCTGTGGTGGCTAAGGGCTGTGTTCCGTGGTTGCTAAGGGCTGTGTTCCGTGGTTGCTAAGGTGGTAGTTTCTGTAGAAGCTTCTTGAAGTCGACCAATCAGAGCAGAGTGGGCTCATCAGGAGGAGGGGGGGTCTCTTAAAGAGACAGGATGTAAAACAGCCTGTTAACAGACAGAGGCTGAACTGAGGCGCTGCATAAAGGACCAGTAGAAGATAAATAAAGAGTTTTTTTACATTTTAAAATAACCAACAATAAAATAATCCACATCCTGTTTTTGATTTGAGTTTTTTAATTGCTGGTTGTAGTTTGAAGCTGATCGGACTCTACGCTGAGCTTTGCTGTTTTGTCTCCATGGAAACAGAGCAGGGATGATGAGTGTAAACACTGATATGAGCTTTTAAACAGGCACGCTGGCCTCCTATTGGCTGCTCCTCCGTCTCCTCCTGCTCTTATCGTCTCGGCTCATTAAAGACCTGCTGAACCTTCTTTAATTAAACTGTTTTAATGAAGCTTTTATCCAGTCAAAGTCACAGAAACTGTCTCAGAGTGAAGAGACTCTGCTGACTGTTTCACTCAGAAGGAAGTTTGATTAAAAGTTTTCTTCAGATTTTTAGATTTCAGAGTAAAACATTGACTTCAGCAGCAGAGTGAGGCCTTAAAATCCACCGGGACTGGTTTCCAATTTAACTGGTTTCCAATTTAACTGGTTTCTAATTTAACTGGTTTCCTTACCGAACAGCTCCAGCTGTGTTGAGCTTCCATCAGCAGATTCACAAATATATACAGCTAGCATATTACTGGAGAGTTTGAAGTCATGACAGTAGAGGAGCTGCACACTCCCTTGGGATGGCCGGTCTCCAGAGTATTCATGACGTCACTGACCGGCTGGGAATTGTCCCGTCCCTCCCGATGCCCCCCCCCCCCCCCCCCCCCCCCCACAGATCCACAGAACCACAGATCTGCTGAATCAGGTGTTTTTAGTGAGGTCTCAGCTGTGACTCACATGGAGTTCATCTGTCCTCTGTGTTCATAGATCTGACACAGTCTCTGATTCTCTCTCTCAGCTTTGTGTTTGCAGTGACAGCAGGTCGCAGTCGAGTCGAGGCGTTGCTCTGTGAAGCTTTTGTCCTGTTGGCAGAGTTAATAACCTCCTGTCATCATCCTCCTCCTCCTCCTCCTCCTGTCATCCTCCTCCTCCTCCTCCTCCTCGTCTTCACGCCTCCAAACAGCTTCAGGTTTTAATTACTGCTGACGGAGGATGTTGGGACGGCTGAGAGAATCTCTTTATGAGGTTAAACACTCAGACAGCTGACGGGAACACACACACACACACACACGCACACACACACACACACACACACACACACACACACAGACTGGTATAGTGTATTAAATCTGAGCCATCTTCCTGAAGGCAGAACATATCTCTATGAAGTTAAACAGGGAAGCTGCAGACTGAAGATGAATGAAATTCCTTTATCCCCCCTCCCTCCTTCTTTCTTTCCTCCGTCCTTCCTCCTTTCCTTTCCGCCCTTTCTTCCTCCCTCTTTTCCTTTCTCCCTCCCTTCCTTCCTTCTTTCCTCCATCCTCCCTCCCTCCTACCTTCCTTCCTTCTTGCCTCTGTCCTTCCTTCCTTTCCTTCCTCCCTTCCTGCTTTCCTTTCCTCCCTTTCTTCCTCCCTCCCTCCTTTCCTTCCTTCCTTCTTTTCCTCCCTTTCTTCCTCCCTCCCTCCCTTCTTTCCTTCCTTCCTTCCTTCCTCGACTCGAGGACAACAGGAGGGTTAAACCAGCAGAAACAGCCAGTGTGTGTGTGTGTGTGTGTGTGTGTGTGTGTGTGTGTAATGATTCCTCCTGTTCATACTGAGCATTAGATCCTTCATCATGTTAACAGGAAGTGATGGAGGACTAAACCCACAGTCCTCCTTCTGTGGAAACATGGATTTAAAAGTTGATCTGAAGCTAGAGGTGGTGACTTTGATTGACAGGTGACACGTGGTAGGGGGCGGGGCTTCAGCGGACTCGGTAGCCACGCCCACAGTGTTTGGGAGCAGAGAAAAAGGCTTCTGGCTTCTTCCTTCTTCCCTCCCTTCCTCTCTTCCTTCCTCCTTTCTTTCCTAGGGCCTTACATTTGGTAAAAAATATCATGATATATGATTTTATTTAACCTACTCTCCACTTTCATCGGGTCATGTAGCATCAAGTTTTAACCCTTCGTTAATATTTGCTGGACAAGCTTTGAATTTGAAGTTTCATGTCATTTTTTAGGAAACAGTTCGTGTGACTGTTTACAGCATCGTTACCTGACTGCTTCCTGTGTGAGAGCTGCTCATCATAGCAGAGCTTATGCTAATGTTAGCAGCTTATGCTAATGTTAGAATCACCAGGCAGAAGTGTTTCAGTTTGCTCCGTCTGCTTATTTGGTCAAATATTAACACAACAGAACAAACAGACGGCGACTCTTCATTCACTCTCTCTCACACACACACACACACACACACACACACACACACACACACACACACACACACACACACACACACTCTGAGCTCCGTCTGTTTGTTTGTTTTTCTGCTGCAACTCAAATAAAAATGAGACTTGAAGGTTTTTTCTGTCTGATAGAAACTGAGTCATTTATAAAAGCTGCTCATTAAACACACACACACACACACACACAGACAGACAGACAGATACACACACAGAGAAACACACGAACACAGACAGTTTGAACAAAAAAATTACTTGAAATATCAAAAACTCATAAATCTGAAACCTGAATGTTGCCACCTTGTTGGGACCCGTAATGCTAACGTCTATTAGCATACAATTAACATCACTGTTAGCCACAGTACAATTCATATTCAGTATTTGAACAAATGTTGGATTGAAACACAGGGGGCTAATCGCTAAGCTAATATGCTAATACGAAGCTAACATGCTAATATACACACTTACACACTTTGTCAGGAAAAGGTCCCCACACTGCAGTACCGTGTGTGACCTCTGGGGTTCACACACAGTCAGGAATACCAACCCTGTGGGGACCAGGCCTATCAGGAGGCTGTTTGCTATTGATTACAATGCTCGTTACCATGGAAACCAGGAGTCGGTCCCCACAGGGTTGGTAATATGTCAGGTGGCGGTCCCCACCAGACACACACACACACACACACACAGAGAAACACACACACAGATGTTACTGATAAAACTTTTATTATCATAAGTCAGTTAGTCATGTCAACACAACGATAAGTCATGTGACCCGACACCTGTCCGTCATCTCGTCATCAGAACAAACACAGAGTCAAATATTCTTAAAATAAAGATGTAAAATACAGAAACATAAAAACATCAGCTGTATGTTTTAATGTTTTAATTTTAACCCTGAAACACCAAGTGAGTCCTGTGATCCGTTAGTATGACATCATCAGTGTAGAAAACAGTTTTCTTTCTTTCTTTCTTTCCTCTTCCTCCTTTCTTTCTTTCTCCTCTTCCTCCTTTCTTTTTAATCCTCTTCCTCCTGTCTTTCTTTCTCCTCTTCCTCTTGTCTCCTCTTTCTCCTCTTCCTCCTTTCTTTCTTTCTCCTCCTACTTCTTTTTCTCCTCTTCTTCCTTTCTTTCTCCTCTTCTTCCTTTCTTTCTCCTCTTCCTCCTTTCTCCTCTTTCTCCTCTCTCTTTCTCCTCTTCCTCCTCTCTTTCTTTCCTCTTCCTCCTTTCTTTCTCCTTTGTCCTCTTCCTCCTTTCTCCTCTTCCTCCCGTCTTTCTTTCTCCTCTTCCTCCTTTCTCTTTCTCCTCTTCCTTCCTTCTTTCTTTCTCCTCTTCGTCCTTTCTTTCTTCCTCTCTCCTCTTCCTCCTTTCTTTCTTTCTCCTCTTCCTCCTTTCTCTTTGTCCTCTTTCAAATTATATAAAACCAACAAAAATACTAAATGTACATTTTAACGAACCTGATGCTGCTTTTATATCTAGTTGAACTGATTTATGAATTCATCACTTATTAATCACTGAGCTTTATGCTAATTATTTGTCAGAAGGTAAAAAAATTAAATAATTACTTGATGGTTCAGAGTTTACAGGGTTAAAACTAAACTTCCTGTACAGGTCAGATAAAGCTGTGATTGGTCAGAGAGGCGGACAGAGAGGCGGACAGGTGTTCAGAGTCTCTAAATGTCTCCTCAGAGACTCAGGTTGTGCTTTTAAAGCTACTCACACATCGTTTACATGTGAACATGCGTCAGAGTAGAACGGCCCCCTCGTCGGGAACACTGTAAACATCATTATTACTCATATTATCATTATTATTATTCACTAGCAGGAAACAGAAAGCAGCGACCTGGACGAGGCCGCGTGGAGATGAGCATGCAAACAACAGTTCATGCTTCTGCCTCACCGAGGACGTTCACCTGGCACCAAAAAACGCTTCAACACACACCAGCCTGGAGACAAGTTCAGCAAAACCTCAATAAAGTCTTATAAAAACAACCCAGAGGAAGGATGGGGGGGGCACAGGGTGGCATTGGGGGGGCACGGGGGGGGCATGAGGGGACACAGACCAATCAGAGCAGAGTTAGCTACTGACCTAATTAGATCATGACTCAGTTAGTTTTTTTACTTTGTTACTAAGCTAAGGGCTGTGGTCCGTGGTTGCTAAGGGCTGTGTTCCGTGGTTGCTAAGGGCTGTGTTCCGTAGTTGCTAAGGGCTGTGTTCCGTGGTTGCTAAGGGCTGTGTTTCATGGTTGCTAAGGGCTGTGTTCCATGGTTACTAAAGGCTGTGTTCCGTGGTTACTAAGGGCTGTGTTCCTCCTCTCTCTTCAGAAAAACCTCAATAAAGTCTTATAAAAACAACCCAGAGGAAGGATGGGGGGGCATGGGGGAGCACAGGTGGGACATGGGGGGGGGGCACAGGGGGGTTTCATACATTCCTCCATGGACCGGTTCCCTGGCCGTCATGCTGTCTGCAGGGAAGCAGCGTTTGTGTTGTGTGTGTGTGTGTGTGTGTTTGTGTGTGTGTGTGTGTGACACTGTGTCTGGACCCTGCATGCACAGCGGACGCTAAAGCTGCTACGGTTAGCATTTATCTGACATGGAGCTTAAACTAACCCTGCTGCTGTGTATCATTCCTTCTTTAATTAGCATCAAAAATCAAATAATGAAAAATTACTTTTTATTTATTTATTTATTTTAATTATAACTAACTCCATCCTTTCCTTACTTCTTCCTTTCCTTACTTCTTCCCTCCTTCTTCCCTTCCTTCCTTCCTTCCCTCCCTCCTTTCCTTACTTCTTCCCTTCCTTCCTTCTTCCCTCCTTTCCTTCCTTTTTTCCTTCCTTCCTTCCCTCCTTCCCTTACTTCTTCCTTCTTCCCTCCCTCCCTCCATCCTACCTAGAAAGTTAGTTTATTCCCTTTAAACAGTTCATTTTTCATTATTAGATTTTTGATCTTCTTCGTGTTTGATTCATGAAAGATCTGCTGCTACGATCCGACGGGTCAGAGGGAGAAAGGAGCTGATACTATATTTATATTTATTATTATTTATCTTTGTCAAATTATACAAACTTCTACGTTAATGTTACCTGATTTATATGGTTTGATGTGCTTTCATTCTTTTATGTTTTGTAAGTTGTGCTTTAAATAAAATGCATTATTATTATTATAATTATTATTTTATTATTATTAGTTATGTAAACAACTGAGTGTAATACCATGAACGTCCACCAGGACAAACTACTCTCCGTTATGTTTTGACTGTTCCTTCTTTCCTTCCTTCCTTTCCTTACTTCTTCCTTCCTCCCTTCCCTCCTTTCCTTACTTCTTCCTTCCCTTTTTTCCTTCCTTCCTCCTTCCCTACCTTCCTTCCTTCTTTCCTCCGTCCTACTTTCCTTCCTTCTTCCTCGATCCTTCCTTCTTTCTTCCCTCCCTCCTTTTCTTCCTCCATCCTTTCCTTCATTCTTCCTCCCTTCCTTCGTCCTTTCCTCCCTTCCTTCCTCCTTTCCTACCTTCCTCCCTCCTTTCCTTCTTTCCTTCCTCCCTCCTTTCTTTCCTTCTTTCCTCCCTCCCTCCTTTCCTTCTTTCCTCCCTTCTTTCCTTCCTCCTTTCCTCCCTCCTTTCCTCCCTCCATCCTACCTAGAAAGTGAGTTTATTCCCTTTGAACTACGATCGAGATGGTTTCTACACAGCTGACAGCGCTGATGTGCTTTTAATCTGAAAAGCTGAAACTTTGTGACATCATGAACAGATCATCAGCTAACGTTTGAAATAGTTTATTATTATCATTATTATTATTATTAGAGGTAGATTATGATGCATGTTAAACACAGTAACAGCTACTTATAGTCATTAAGTTCAGTTTGATTTACTTTCATTTTAAATTCTTATTAATATCACAGTTTAACTTTAACATGCACTAAACCCCTAACCCTGCGTCAGCTCAGCTTCTACTCTTTATAAATAATAAAGATAAATTAATATTATATTTAACCTCCTGATGTAAACTGTGTGTGTCTGTGTGTGTGTGTGTGTGTGTGTGTATGTGTGTGTGTGTGTGTGTTAGTGTCTGTGTGTGTATGTGTGTGTATGTGTGTGTGTGTGTGTTAGTGTCTGTGTGTGTGTGTGTGTGTGTGTATGTGTGTGTGTGTGTGTCTGTGTCTGTGTCTGTGTGTGTGTGTGTGTGTGTGTGTTAGTGTGTCTGTGAATGTTAGTGTGTGTGTGTCTGTGAATGTTGGTGTCTTAGTGTGTGTGAGAGTGTGTGTGTGTGTGTATGTTAGTGTGTGTGTGTGTATGTTAGTGTCTGTGTGTGTGTGAGAGAGTGTGTGTGTGTGGTGTGTTAGTGTGTGTGTGTTAGTGTCTGTGTGTGTGTGTGAGAGTGTGTTAGTGTCTGTGTGTTAGTGTGTGTCTGTGTGTGTGTGTATGTGTCTGTGTGTGTGTGTGTGTGTGTTAGTGTCTGTCTGTCTGTCTGTGTGTGTGTGTGTGTTAGTGTCTGTGTGTGTGTATTAGTGTGTGTCTGTCTGTGTGTGTGTGATTGTGTGTTAGTGTCTGTGTGTGTGTTAGTGTCTGTGTGTGTGTGTGTGTGTGTGTGAGAGAGAGTGTGTTAGTGTGCGTGTGTGTGTTAGTGTCTGTGTGTGTGTGTGTGAGAGTGTGTTAGTGTGTGTTAGTGTCTGTGTGTGTGTTAGTGTGTGTGTTAGTGTGTGTTAGTGTCTGTGTGTGTGTGTGTGAGAGTGTGTTAGTGTGTGTTAGTGTCTGTGTGTGTGTTAGTGTGTGTGTGTGTGTGTTGGTAAAATGCTGCGTGTTGCACCTTTAACGTCCGCTTTAACACAGAACAGTAAACATTAGTCTCAGCAGTCGTAGTTTTGGGGTCAGGGTCCAAACGACCTGGAAGACTGATACTGACTCGGCACTTTGGGCTTGATGCCCTTACTGTTGTAGTAGTCAACCACCTGGTTGGGCACTTCTGCTAGCACGCTCTTAGCCAGAGCAGCCGGAGACGCCTGAGGAAGAGGAGGAGGAAGAGGAGGAGGAGGAGGAAGAGGAGGAAACGTCAGTCAGAACATTACAGTGTTAAGTCATAAGTGTATTTATAAAAAATGTGTAAAAAGCATTTCAACCATTTAGATTTGAATTGTGGAGCTAGGCTGATTAGACATAAACCCGCCCCTGCTGCTGCAGAGGTAGAAATACATTCAGCACACACTACTACTACTACAGTCTACAGTTAGCCAGTTAGCTGAGTTAGCCGCCGAGCTAGCAGCCGAGTTAGCCGCCGAGCTAACCGCTGAGTTAGCCACTGAGCTAGTAGCCGTGTTAGTCGCCGAGCTAACTGCCGAGTTAGCCACCGAGCTAGCAGCCGAGTTAGCCGCCCGAGCTAACTGCTGAGCTAACCGCCGAGTTAGCTGCCGAGCTAGCAGCCGAGTTAGCTGCCGAGCTAGCCGCCAAGCTAGCCGTCCGGCTAGCAGCTTGAGTTAGCAGCAGAAAGCTCTCAGATGTAGCATCCATGTTTCTGGTCAAACTCAGAACACATATTTATTCTGAAGGTTTTTTCTTCTCTTCAATAAAAAGAAAGAACCTAAAAGTCTGCTGATGTTTTTAATCAGCATTTTTAATTAAGTTTTGTTTTGTCAGAACTTTTCAGTCTCTGTGTATGTATGTGTGTGTCTGTGTGTGTGTGTGTGTGTGTGTGGTGTATGTGTGTGTGTGTGTGTGTTCCACTTGTTCTCTGTTGGACAGAAACATGATCCAGATGTTTATCATGAAGTCTTTCTTTCCTCTTTTCCAAAGCTTCACTATCTGATGTTTCCTTATTCACTTTTTATTGAGATGAAAACACAACAGATGTAAACTGTAAACACATGTAATCTGATTTTCTCCTGATGAAGGACACATGAAGGGTTAGAGTCTGATCTCACTGTTCATACAAAGTCAACCAGTTTACTCCAGAATAATAATACACTAATATCACTTTATTTAAGTTAAATTAATTGGATATAATGAAAATGCATAAACTCTCTCTCTCTCTCTCTCTGTCTTTATGTCTCTCTCTCTCTCTCTCTCTCTCTCTGTCTCTGTCTGTCTTTATGTCTCTCTCTCTCTCTCTGTCTTTATGTCTCTCTCTCTCTCTCTCTGTCTTTATGTCTCTCTCTCTCTCTGTCTTTATGTCTCTCTCTCTCTCTGTCTTTATGTCTCTCTCTCTCTCTCTCTGTCTTTATGTCTCTCTCTCTCTCTGTCTTATGTCTCTCTCTCTCTCTCTCTCTGTCTTTATGTCTCTCTCTCTCTCTCTCTGTCTTTATGTCTCTCTCTCTCTCTCTCTGTCCTCTCTCTCTCTCTCTCTCTCCCTCCCCCTCTCAGACAGATTGTGTTATTGTTTCAGGGCATTTATTAAAACCTCTCCATCATATAAATATTATTCATGACATCATCTCAACCTTCCTGCTGTTTACTCAACACATTTATCATCTTTTATTCCTTTTTCCTGAAAGTTCAATAAGTCAGATAGAAATGAAACCTTCAGATCCTGAGAGTGAAGTTTAAATATGATTATTGATCTTCCTCCTTTCCTTCCTTCCTCCTTTCCTTCCCTCCTTCCTTCCTCCTTTCCTTCCCTCCTTCCTTCCTCCTTTCCTTCCCTCCTTCCTTCCTCCCTGAATTTAATTAACAGTTGTAATGGTTTAGTTTCCGTCTGTTTGTGTTTCTCTCTTCCTGATTGAATAAAGCATCAGATGAGCTGAGTGCTCCTTCATCAGCACACGGCATCGTCTTCATCATGCTGAAGTGATTTCAAACAGGAAGTTGATGATTATTATCATAAACATCACTGATCACTGCAGAGCTGCAGAAGATGGTTATTTGCTGTTTACGGTAGTTTAGCGTTCAGTCACAGCTCCACACTTCTATACTTTTCAGATGAACTTCCACAGGTTACATTTCTGAGCTGTGTTAAGAAGCTCTGTCTATGAAGGAATCACAATTTATAGTTTTTATTGTTTTAACCTTCCTGTCGTCAAATTAACCCTGTCTGTTTTGACTGTTCCTTCTTTCCTCCCTCCCTCCTTTCCTTCCTTCTGTCTTTTCCTTCCTTCCATCATCCCTCCTTCCTTCCTCCCTCACTCCTTTCCCCCTCCCTCCTTTCCTTCCTTCTTCTCCCTCCTTTCCTTCCCTCCTCCTTTCCTCCCTTCCTTCCTCCCTCCTTTCCTTCCCCTCTTTCCTCCCGCTTTTCCTTCATTCCTCCCCCCCTTTCCTTCCTTCTTTCTCCCTTCCTTCCTTCCTCATCTTTCTTTCTTTCCTTCCTTCCTTCCTTCCTTCCTTCTCCCTTCATTCACATAGCCATAAACCTTTATACACATCTTTACATCCATTTGAATGGTTTGATTTGAGCAGCTGTGATTGGTCGCTGATTGTCCTCGCCTCTTTTTTGGGGCCAGAGACAGAAAGTCATTGATCAGTTGGATTAAGGGAAACTAATATGAGAGTGTGTTAATGAGTCAAAAGTGTTGAAGATGAATCAGCTGTTCAGTCTGAGAGGAAAGATGCTTCACGCCTGATTGGCTGGAAGATTGTTCTTCTTAGAGTGGAAACTCATTTTCTTCAATAACCTCCCTCCCTCTCTCTCTCTCTGTCTCTCTCTCTCTGTCTGTCCCTCCCTCCCTCCCTCTCCCCCCCCTCCCTCTCTCTCTCTCTCTCTCTCTCTCTCTCTTCTGTCCCTCCCTCCCTCTCTCTCTCCCTCTCTCTGATCTCTCTCTCTCTCTCTCCTCTCTCTCTCTCTCTCTCTCTCTCTCCTCTCTCTCTCTGTCTTCCCCCCCCCTCTCCTTTCATCTCCTTTGGGCTCATTGTTCTCAGTCGTTCACACAAACTTATAATGAATCTTAATCTTTAAACACCATCTGCTCCATATTTAACATTTCAGGGCTGATAGTGAATATTAGTAAGTTGAGGACAACAAAGCTGCCTGTAAATGAACATATGTTTAATGGAATACGTTTAAAAAGTGATATATAATAATATATAATTATGTAATGATATAATTAGCAGAAAAGATGAACTGAAGCTGTTGGAGAGTAACTAGTTACATCATACCCAGAACCAGATTTTATGGTTCGCCAAAATGGCTCAATAAAAATGTGAAAGATTGATGTACTTGAACACAAAAAAGTCAGTGGGACCCATGACGTCACTCCAACAGGAAAAATATGTGCGATTTTTTTTCCTGCCTAAGCGTTCCCCAAAACTCACCAAAGTTTGCATTCATGCCCGACCCGGCGAAAACGCATCCTGGTGGAGATACAACTCATAAAATCCAAAATATATTAACCCTCCTGTTGTCCTCGAGTCAAGGAAGGGAGGGAGGAAGGAAGGAAGGAAAGGAATGAAGGAAGGAAGGAAGGAAGGAAGGAAGGAAGGAAGGAAGGTAAAAGGAAGGAGGGAGGGAGGGAGGGAGGGAAGAAAGAAGGAAGGAAAGAAGGACAGAAGAAGGAAGGACAGAGGAAAGAAGGAAGGTAGGCAGGAGGGAGGGAGGAAAAAAGGAAGGAGGGAGAAATGAAAGAAAAGAAGCAAGTAGGGAAGGAAAGAAGGACAGGAAGGAAGGACAGAGGAAAGAAGGAAGGAAGGAAGGTAGAAGGGAAGGAGGAAAGAAGGAATGAGGGAGGGAGGGAGAAAGGAAAAGAGAAGGGAGGAAGGAAGGAGGGAAGGAAGGAAAGAAGGAAGGGCGGAAAGAGAAAGAGAAGGGGGGGAGGGAGGAAGGACAGACGGAAAGAAGGTAGGAGGGAGGGAGGAAGGACAGACGGAAGGAAGGAAGGACAGAGGAAAGAAAGAACCCAAACCCTAACTCCAAAAGGAAATCGGCCATTTTGAATTGAATTAGCGTTTTTGGCGCTGTTGCAGCTTTAATTATTATCTTACTTCCTGTCGGAGACTCACGTGTTTGAAGTTGCGGAAGGGGACGAACTGGACGATGTCTCGGAGGACCGGCTCTCCTTTGGGCGAGCGCAGGATCCCGTCGTCTCCGTCCAGCATCTGCATGTCGCTGAAGTCGGCGTTCCCGATCCCGACGATGATGACGGACATCGGGAGGTGGGACGCCTGGACGATGGCCTCTCTGGTGTCGGCCATGTCTGTGATGACGCCGTCGGTCAGGATCAGCAGGATGAAGTATTGCTGCCAGACCAAGAAGAAGAAGGAAGGTAAGAGGGAGGGAGAAAATATGGAAAAGAGGAAGGAAGGAAAGAAGGGAGGGAGGGAGGAGGGAAGGAAGGAAAGAAAGGAGGGAGGGAGGAAGGAAAGGAGGAAGGATAGATAGATAGATGACGCCGTCAGTCAGGATCAGCAGGATGAAGTATTGCTGAGAGAAGAAGAACATCACAGATAAATAAAGTACTCCCTTCCTTCTTCCTCCCTTCCTCCTTTCCTTCCTTCTTCCTTCCTTCCTTCCTCCTTTCCTTCCTTCTTCCTCCGTTCCTTCCTTCCATTCCTCCCTTCCATCTTCCCTTCCTTCTTCCTTCCTTCGTCCCTACCTCCCTCCTTTCCTTCCTTCCATCCTTCCTTCCTCCCTTCCTTCTGTGTCCCTTCCATCTTCCCCTTCCTTCTTTCCTCTGTCCTTCTTTCCTCCCTCCCTCCTCCCTTCCTTTGTTCCACCCCTTCCATCCTTCCTTCCTTCTTCCTCCCTCCCTCCTTTCCTTCCTTCTTCCTCCCTCCCTCCCTCCTTTCCTTCCTTCCTCCCTCCCTCCTTTCCTTCCTTCCTTCCTCCCTCCTTTCCTTCCTTCTTCCTTCCTCCGTTCCATCCATCCTGCCTTCTTTCCTCTGTCCTTCTTTCTCCCTACCTCCCTCCTTTCCTCCCTACCTCACTCCCTTCCTTCCTCCCTTCCATCCTAACTTCCTCCTTCCTTTCTTTCCTTCCATCCTTCCTTCCCCCCCTTCCTTCCTTAAGCAGGAAGATGGATCATTAAACAGCGTCCTCTCTCTCTCACCATGGCCTCTTTGGTGTTGACCTCCTGAGAGGCGGAGTTGGCGACCTTCTGGATGATGGGAGCGATGTTGGTGGGGCCGTAGAGCTGCAGCTTGGGGAGGCAGGCCTGGTACGCCTCCACCACACCCTGAATACCTGACGGGTTACCACGGCAACAAACCAATCAATACTCATCAATACTTCAAGACAACTTTATTCATCTCTTAAAGGGCAGACACACAACACACAGACACACTGGTCCAATACATAGATCATTAACCCTCCTGCTGTCCTCCAGTCAAGGAAGGAAGGGAGGAAAGAAGGGAAGGAGGGAGGGAGGAAGGGAAGGAAGGGAGGAAAGAAGGAAAGGAAGGGAGGACGGAGGAAGGAAGGAAGGGGAGGAGGGAAGGAAAGAAGGACTCCCTCCCTCCCTCCTACCTTCCTCCCTTCTTTCTTTCCTTCCTCCCTTCCTTCCTTCTTTCCTTCCTTCCTTCCATTCCTCCATTCCTTCCTCCTTTCTTCCCTTACTTCCTCCCTTCCTTCCTTTCTTTCCTTTCCTTCCTCCCTCCCTCCTTCTTTCTTCTCCCGTGTACCTTCCTTCCTACCTTCTTTCCTCTGTCCTTCTTTCTTTCCTTGTTTCCTTTCTCCTTCCCTCCCTCCTTCCTCCCTCCTCCCTTCCTTCCTTCTTTGACTCTAGGACAACAGGAGGGTTAAATGCTTCAGCTTTACTCTCCTCACACTGTTTCTACTATTTCTAACGTTCCAGCAGCAGAGCAGCAGCTTAATCACAGCAGCAGCAGCATCCTCTGGAGGACCGCTGGGGCTCAGGACGTGTCCCAGCATGCCCGGCGGCAGCGGCGGCGGAGTGAGTTAATGTCAGAAGGTCACACAGAACAACATCACACTTACTCACAGCCGTAATTAAGAGAGCTGAAGTGTCTCTGAAAGCCGATCAATGAGCTTTAGCAGCCGAGAGGGCGAGAGACCTTCAGCTGAACAGTCTCTCTCTCTCTCTCTCTCTCTCTCTCTCTCACTCTCTCTCTCTCTCTCTCTCTCTCTCTCTCGCTCTCTGACCCAACATGAAGCAGCAGCAAAGTGTTTTAGCTTCACCTGAAGACATAAAAACAACCGCTGCTGTCTGGTTTACATGCTAATTAACAAGCTCAGTGATTAGCGTCAAAGCTAACTGCTGAAAACACGTCTGTAAATCAGAACGACTTTTTTTTTCTTTTCTTGATGGAGCGAAGCTACAGATAAAAATAAAGCTAACAGTTCCCTCTGCTCCCAGTCTTTGTGCTAAGCTAGGCTAACAGTTTCCCTCTGCTCCCAGTCTTTGTGCTAAGCTAGGCTAACAGTTTCCCTCTGTTCCTAGTCTTTGTGCTAAGCTAGGCTAAAAGTTTCCCTCTGTCCTCAGTCTTTGTGCTAAGCTAGGCTAACAGTTTCCCTCTGCTCCCAGTCTAAGGCTAACCATTTCCTAAAAAATTAAACAGATTTATTTTATGTATTTATTCATAACTTCAGATTTATTATTCAGCTCTTTCTGCCAGCTTTGGGATGACTCTGGAAACTTTTCATTTCTACATATAAAGATGTTTAATAAGTGAATGAAAGTGTGATGTGGTCCATGATGAGAAGAGGAGAGAAGCAGCAGCAGGACTCTCACACCTGGAGCCTCTTCTGTCACTAAAGGCTTCAGATGGATGAAGCTCACACTAATCCTCACATCAAACCCGTCCTCTCCGGGCCTCCGTCAGATATCAGAGACTCACCTGCACACTCTGGATTCTCCTCGTTAAAATTCACTGCGAAGTCGTGAGAGACCTGAAGGAGAGAAAGAGACGCTGTTTGATCTCTGTGTTAAAAAAAAACTATAACAATGAAACAACCTCCCTCTTTATTTCTCTCTCTTTATTTCTCTCTCTCTCTCTCTCTCCCTCTGTGTGTGTGTCTCTCTCTCTCTTTCTGTCTCTCTCTCTCTCTCTCTTTTCATGTCATTTCCAGTTTTTCATTTTTTTCTTCTTGACATCTAATCTGAGCAGCTGACGATGGTCTCAGGACAGTTTGATAGTGAGCGGAGACATCGGGCCGGCCGCTGTGCAGGAAGTGTCAATCACTCACCGGTCGCCAGGGGCAACCGTCCTCAGACTCATTTAGTAAGGACAACAAAGTGTCAGAAGAACCAAAGCAAACGTTGTTTAGAGTCTGTTAGTG
>JAJDFG010001818.1:0-25874 GCA_021039105.1 Scomber colias
ATGACGTGCAGGCTGCAGCAGAGTGGTGGTAATCGGAGTAGTTTGCTCGCTGATAGAGGGCTTAAAGAATCATTGAGGTGAGTAAAATTCTTGCCTTAGCATCTGCTCACCATGTACAGCACAGAGCTCATAAAGTGGATCTTTTGTCCGACGGCCCTGGCCTTCCCCAATGAAAAGGGAGCCCTGGCGCTGCCGTGCAAATGAGTAATGTAATTTAATCTGGACGCCACAACGGCTTTTATGTCTGGAAGCGGACAGTGAACACATCTGCAGGTTCTATCTCCGTGTAGCTCGGCCTAATTTGTTTGTCATTACTGGCTTGGCTTTCATCTGTGGGGGTTTTTAGAGGCGAGCGTTTCTGGCAGTGTTAATGGACTGTTCACGGCCTCGTCTGCAGGATCCTGTGACCCGATCCAGCACGTAACCGTCCACTCTGATGGGACTGTGAGATAACTATGGGGGGAAAAATTAACTAAACACAAAGACGCAACTTTCTCTCTGAGTCAGGACAGTAAAGTGTAAAGTGAGGAGGGGGGTGTTGGAAATGTGATGCGTCTCATTTTTTAATGATGTGAAACCAGTGTCAACAGCTGTTAAACTGATTAGATATTACAGTTAATACAATACAACATAGTCATTTAGATTATTGCACAATGTGACTACTCATAGGTTTAATTCACCGTTTTTATGTGATAATAGTTTCTAAATTGATTGATTAAATATTAAATGAATAACAGTTTGGATTTGCAGTCTTGTTTCCAGATGAAGTTAAGCAGTTAATGTTTTCAGTTATTTTAAATCCAAGACAAACACTATGAAACGTTAAAACCCACCAATTAACAGAAGAATCGTTCTAAGTAGGAAGTCAAACAGTATCAAGTGCTGAAAAGCAGACACTTCAAACATATAGAATCTTAATTCAATAACAGCAATAGACACTCATGGCCAAATACACACACACTCGCACACATCCAGGCGGGGAGTTCTGGTCCTCTGAAATGAAGCCAATGCGGAACTAACTTAGAACTGCATTCTATCAAAAGGCCACCAGGGGGCGACCGTCTCTATACAAGTCAATGGAGAATTCACCAACTTCTCACTTGATTTCTAACCTCAGTAAACGTTTTCAAAATGTGTTTATGGTCTCAATCGCTAGTTTAAAGCCTTCTTCAATGCAGTATGATGTTCATTTGGGACATTTTGGCCTCCCTGATTTTATATTTGGCGATAAAGCAGGGTATGCATTAGGGCGGGGCTACGTCGTGATTGACAGGTTGATTGACCAATGTCCTCGAGATCCAGCCCTCGCAACCATAGCAACCTCCCCACTCCGGCCATGGCTCCGCCTCATGCCCATATAAGTAGAATCCGTGTTTTTATTTTTCCCAGCATGCACCTGAAATTTTCAAGATGGCGCTGCCTCGATTCGAAACTATTGGCTTCCGAGCAGCAGTCCACAAACCAATGGGTGGCGTCACAGATGTTACGTCCATTTCTTTTATACAGTGTATGATTTAAACATGTGAAAGCAAAGAATTTAAAAATTTATTTGTTTGTAGTGACATCTTAAATTAATGAGTCATTTTGACTCACATTAACAGTACAAAACGCTGGTATTTTTATAGCACGTCAAAGAGTGAATTACTATTAATTATACAGAATGCAATCCACTTGTAATTATATTGCAGAGATAGATAGATTTATGACAACACTCAAAGTCATGGCAGAAATAAAAATGAAGGCTGAATTTAGCGATTGAGACCATAATGACTAATTGAAATGAATTATTGACATAGTATTTTTATAGAGAAGTCGATGCTTTTTGAATGAAAGTGTATTGGAGCCAGGGATTTTTTTGGAGCCAGCGTCTACTGTAGTAGGTGTCACTGACATTTCACTTTAAAGGACTAAATCGTCAGCTTCAGCCTCCAGCCGTGCTACTTTCCGCTTAGTTTAATCCAAACCTGTTGGATGTTCACATGTGTTTCCTCTGGGTGCTCCAGTTTCCTCTAGGCAGGTTATGAACTGTAGATTTATAATGTGCCTGAAGGAGTGAATGTCAGTGTGATGATGGTTTGTCTCACTGTTTGTTCTCTCAGCTCTGATAAACCTGCTCGCTGTCCAGGGGTTTAATCTTCCTCCCGCTTGCCTGATGCATGCTGGTATATCCTGTGACTCTGAGCAGTTATGATTGGTATGGAAATCTTTTTTTATATGTTGTGTTTCCTTTTGTAGCTTTAAAGATGTTTAAATCATAAATCACACTACAAAAATGTAATTACCTTGTCGTTCTCCCGGGTCAAATTGACCTGTCGGTTTTGACTGTTCCTTCTTTCCTCTCTTACTTCCTTCCGTCTGTCCTTCCTTCCTTTCGTCTGTCCTTCCTTCCTCCCTCACTCCTGCCTTCCTCCCTTCTTTCTTTCCTCCTTCCTTCCCTCCTTCCTTCCTTCCTCCCTCCTTCCCTTCCTTCCTTCCTTCCCTCCTTCCTTCCTCTCCCCTTCCCTTCCTTCCTTCCGTTCCTTCCATCTTCCTCCTTTCCTTTCCTCCTTCCTCCCCTCCATCCTTCCTTCCTCCCTTCCTTCCATCTTCTATCCTGCCCTTCCTTCTTCCTCCTTTCCTTCCTCCCTCCTTTCTTCCTCCCTTCCTTCCTCCTTTCCTTCCTTCCTTTCTTTCCTTCCTTCCTTCCTCCCTTCTGCCCTTCCTTCTTCCTCCTTTCCTTCCTCCTTACCTCCTTCCTCCCTACCTTCTTCCTCCCTTCCTTCCTCCTTTCCTTCCTTCTTCCTCCTTTCCTTCCTTCCTTCCTCCCTCCTTTCCTTCCTTCTTCCTCCTTTCCTTCCTCCCTACCTTCTTCTTCCCTTCCTTCCTTCTTCCTGTTATCCATGTTTATTTTTAATATCCAACTAACTCATTTTTTGAAAGTTGGCTAATTAGGTAAATACAATCGTCGTAATCTAGTTGTTATACCAGATGTAAGAAAGGCTGTAGCAGCAGAAAAAAAGGTGAATCGAACAGAACAAGGAAGTGTTTTATTACATATAATCTGCCACCTCAGCACTCAATAACCTCCCCCAATAACCCCATATGGACCCACCCCCCCTCCTCAGTGTGATATATGTGTCTGGTGGTGTTTGTGCAGTGTGTTTGTGTACTTATATGTTCTCAATGTTTGGTGGTGTTTGTATAGCGGGTGTGTGTATGTATATTGTTCGTGTCTGGTGGGTCTCTGACAGATTGTGAAAATGAATTTCCCCTTGGGACAATAAAGGCTATCTATCTATCTATCTATCTATCTATCTATCTATCTATCTATCTACCTACCTATCTATCTATCTATCTATCTATCTATCTATCTATCTATCTATCTATCTATCTATCTATCTATCTATCTATCTATCAATCAATCAATCAATCAATCAATCAATCAATCAATCAATCAATCAATCAATCAATCAATCAATCAATCAATCAATCAATCAATCAATCAATCAATCAATCAATCCACCCACCCACCTACCTACCCACCCACCCTCCTATTGTCCTCAGGTCAAGGAAGGGAGGAAGTAAGGAAGGAAGGAAAGGAGTAAGGAGGAAGTAAGGAGAGAAGGAAGGCAGGAAAGGAGTAAGGAGGGAGGGAGGGAGGAAGGAAGGAAGGAAGGAAGGAAGGAAGGAAGGAAGGAAGGAAGGAAGGAAGGAAGGAAGGAAGGAAGGAAGGAAGGAAGGAAGGGAGGAAGGAAGGAAAGGAGTAAGGAGGGAGGGAGGAAGGAAAGGAGAGAGGAAGGAAGGAAGGAAAGAAGCAAGGAAGGATGGAAGGAAGTGAGGAAAGAAGTATAGAAGGAAGGGAAGAACTAGTGCAGGGGTGTCAAACATACAGTCATACTAACATAATAAAAATTGCAGACAAGTAGTCCTAATTCCAATTTTTGGCAATAAAATGCACCTATTACCCCCAGATAGTTTATTATAGTAAAGTTAGAATACGCATTATAAATAATTTATATATTACACCATGGTTTTACTGGTCCGACCCCTTTTTTTTTACCTTCAAATATCAATTTAAGAGGCTAAATTAACGTGAAAACCAAAATATCGAGAACATTAACCAAAATGCAGGTCGGACAAAAGATGATTTTTTTTTTTTTGCTCTCTTTAAACAGCTGCAGCAACACTCAGCTCTCATATTGTGCTCTGCAGATAAATGTCCAATATTTACCTAATTATCCTTTTATCACTGATGATGCTTTCTGCCTAGATACAATCAGTAAACAGGGAGTGTTTTTACAGGCTGTTTGACATTAAGTAGACCTCTAGTTGTAGCTGTAGCAATGATACAGTACAGCAGTGCGTTAGAATAATCTAAGTAGACATTATGAGAAATGTACGTGCTATTAAAGTATTAATATCCTACATTTGATTTAACCTTTGTGTCGTCCTCCCGGGTCAAATTGACCCAGTCGTCCTTCCTTCTTTCCTCTCTCCTTTCCTTCCTTCTTCCTCCCTTGCTTCCTTCCTTCTTTCCTTCCTTCCGTCTGTCCTTCCTTCCTTCCTTCCTTCCTTCCTTCCTTCCTTCTTTCCTTCCCTC
The DNA here is from genome assembly GCA_021039105.1 of Scomber colias. Classification (NCBI taxonomy): domain Eukaryota; kingdom Metazoa; phylum Chordata; class Actinopteri; order Scombriformes; family Scombridae; genus Scomber; species Scomber colias. Next base: position 4,580 of record JAJDFG010001818.1, read on the forward strand.
CTTCTTTCCTTCCTTCCTCCCTCCTTTCCTTCCTTCTTCCCCCTTTCCTTCCTCCCTCCCTTCTTCCTCCTTTCCTTACTCCCTCCCTTCTTCCTCCCTTCCTTCCTCCTTTCCTTCCTCCCTCCCTTCTTCCTCCCTTCCTTCCTTCTTCCTCCTTTCCTTCCTCCCTCCCTTCTTCCTCCCTTCCTTCTTGCTTTCCTTCCTCCTTTCCTTCTTCCCTCTTTCCTTCCTCCCTCCCTTCTTCCCTCCTTTCCTTCCTTCTTCCTCCTTTCCTTCCTCCCTCCCTTCCTTCCTTCCTTCCTTCCTTCCTTCCTTCCTTCCTCCCTCCTGCCCTTCCTTCTTCCTCCTTTCCTCCCTCCTGCCCTTCTTCCTTCCTTCCTTCTTCCTCCCTTCCTTCCCCCTTTCCTTCCTTCTTACCCCCTTCCTTCCTTGACCCGGGGACAACAGGAGGATTAATGTTAAAAACCTAAAAAGGATTGTAACATTAAAAAACAGGATGTAAATCTAAACTCTTCATTTGTGATTTATGTTGAACGGTAAAACCCTTTGAGTTCAAAAAGATTCATTTTTACAAGAGACCCCCTTATGAATTGCTACGGTTAGCCTCATAAGAAATAAATTAGACTTCAATCAAAACAGTAAAAAAAAAAAAAAAAAGCGATATGGAAATAACAGCCGTCACAGTGCCAGTACCTCTAATTGTCATCTACTATGCAAGCAGTTTTAAGAACAGAGACCACGAATGCCTCAAAGCTGCCGGGCCGAGCGTGATGGACGTCTAAAATGAGCCACTTCTGTAATTCAAAGCGCAGTAAAGGTTTCTAGAAAATTCTGTCGGACAGCGGGGAGCCTTTTGAAGAGAAACTTTATGTAGGAAAGTGAGCGGATGGTGTAACTTTCTATTATGCAGCAAACCGAGGCTATCTTCAAAAATTTGGTGGAAGTTACAGCCGCGGGTTATAAATCTGTCACCAGTAATGAAACACAGGGTGCTGCAATAAACTGCTTGAAGGGGTCTTTAGGGGCAATAATGGAAACATGCATATCTGTTCTACCATATATGGGAGAAAGAAAAAGACATGAGATGATTCTTTACTATTAAATATTAAACAATATACAGCGTGGGGGTGGAGTAGAAGTCTATTTTTAAACTAATTGGCTTTGCCTGATTGCCTACTTTGGAATTTACTACTGACCAGATTTCTCACCGTCAATGAGTTATCACATGTTTAGACAGGGCAATGATTATCTTTCATGGGTTGCCATGGTAACGATGTAGGCACGAACTAACTCACCAAGCATGCTGGACAACTCTCGCAGTAGCAGCAAGACAGCATGGTGGATATTTTGCTTATTTTTATGCTTCATGGCAACATTTAAGGAAGGAAGGAAGGAAGAAGGGAGGGAGGAAGGAAAGAAGAGAGGGAGGAAGGAAGGAATAAGGAAGGAAGGAAGGACAGAGGAAAGAAGGAAGGTAGGTAGGAGGGAGAAAGGAAAAGAGGAAGAAGGAAGAGAGAAAGGTAGAGGGGAGGAAAGAATGAGGAAGGAAGCACAGAAGGAAGGAAGAAAGAGAGAGGAAGGAAAGAAAGAGAATAGGAGGAAGGAAGGAAGGACAGAGGAAAGAAGGAAGGTAGGTAGGAGGGAGAAAGGAAAAGAGGAAGAAGGAAGAGAGAAAGGTAGAGGGTTAGGGTTAGAGGAAAGAAAGATGGAAGGAGGAAAGGAAGGAAGACCAGATTTCTCACCGTCAATGAGTTATCATATGTTCAGACAGGGCAATGATTATCTGTCATGGGTTACCATGGTAACGATGTAGGCAAAAAACTAACTCACTGGGCATGCTGGACAACTTTCGCAGTAGCAGCAAGACAGTATGGTGGATATTTTGCTTATTTTTATGCTTCATGGCAACATTTAAGGAAGGAAGGAAGGAAGAAGGGAGGGAGGAAGGAAGGAAAGAAGAGAGGGAGGAAGGAAGGAATAAGGAAGGGAAGGAAAAGAAGGAAGGAAGGAAGGAAGGAAGGACAGAGGAAAGAAGGAAGGTAGGTAGGAGGGAGAAAGGAAAAGAGGGAGAAGGAAGAGAGAAAGGTAGAGGGGAGGAAAGAAAGATGGAAGGAGGAAAGGAAGGAAGACCAGATTTCTCACCGTCAATGAGTTATCACATGTTTAGACAGGGCAATGATTATCTTTCATGGGTTGCCATGGTAACGATGTAGGCACGAACTAACTCGCTGGACATGCTGGACAACTCTCGCAGTAGCAGCAAGACAGCATGGTGGCTATTTTGCTTATTTTTATGCTTCATGGCAACATTTAAGGAAGGAAGGAAGGAAGAAGGGAGGGAGGAAGGAAAGAAGAGAGGGAGGAAGGAAGGAATAAGGAAGGAAAGGAAGGAAGGAAGGACAGAGGAAAGAAGGAAGGTAGGTAGGAGGGAGAAAGGAAAAGAGGAAGAAGGAAGAGAGAAAGGTAGAGGGGAGGAAAGAATGAGGAAGGAAGGACAGAAGGAAGGAAGAAAGAGAGAGGAAGGAAAGAAAGAGAGTAGGAGGAAGGAAGGAAGGAAGGAAGGAAGGAAGGAAGGACAGAGGAAAGAAGGAAGGTAGGTAGGAGGGAGAAAGGAAAAAGAGGAAGAAGGAAGAGAGAAAGGTAGAGGGGAGGAAAGAAAGATGGAAGGAGGAAAGGAAGGAAGACCAGATTTCTCACCGTCAATGAGTTATCATATGTTTAGACAAAGCAATGATTATCTGTCATGGGTTACCATGGTAACGATGTAGGCAAAAACTAACTCACCGGGCATGTTGGACAACTTTCGCAGTAGCAGTAAGACAGCATGGTGGATATTTTGCTTATTTTTACGCTTCATGTCAACATTTATTACTTGTCACACACAGATATGTTGTCTCATAAATGGGGGAGGGGGATTATTTATGTTTTCCATGCAGCATAAAATGTTTTTTCTCAAGTTTTCCTGCAAGTTTCTACATCACACTTGTATAAATTGCATACTGACTTATCCTAAAAAAATGCATTTGCTTACATGTGTTGTTTTAATAAAGGGGGAGGGGGATTATTAATGTTTTCCATGCAGCATAAAGTGTTTCTTTTCTTGTCATGTACGATGATGTGGGACACGCCTTTATGTTTCATTAAATCTACACTATAAAGAGAGAGAGAGAGAGAGAGAGAGGAATGGTCAAAACTAAAAGAGCAGTGGCTGATACAGTATTTCCCACACTGCAACCAAAATGGCCTGTTTTCATGAGACCCTGCTGACCCTCGAAATGTTTTTCACCATGCATCCATAGTAGCTAAGTGACTGCACATTTAAATGAGAGAGAGAGAGAGAGAGAGAGAGAGAGAGAGAGGAGAGAGAGAGAGAGACAGAGAGAGAGAGAGAGTGTCATGGGAGGTGAGACTCTGCTGAGCCCAGGAGGCTCATCAACAAACATTATGGTGCACCTGTTCCTCCTTATCACTGAACCAGAGCTCTGTCAATTCATTAGCAGATCATATGTGCACAAGCTAATATGGAAAATAGAATTTAGCATCAATTACCCAGGTGTATAAACGCATGTGTGTGTGTGTGTGTGTGTGTGTGTGTGTGTGTGTGTGTGTGTGTGTGTGTGTGTGTGTGTGTGTGTGTACTTCAATGCACATTAACTCACTGAACTCTCTTTCATGTAAATTGACCCTGTGCCTCTCTCATCTGAAGTAAAGGTAGCAAATGTGCTCATAAAGGGGAAGCTATGGGACAGTGAATAGTTCATATAAATATATATATATATAGTTTTTATATATATGATATTCAAATGTCACATGTGCATTCAGAGAGTTAATGTTTGTTATAATTGCTCCTCGTCTGCATTGGTCTACGCTGGAGGTGAATTAATCCCCACAGAGTCCTCCTGAAGTTCAGCTGAAGCTAATGTGAGTTTTCAGTCGTCCATTTGCGTTAAAGTGACACTAAAAAAAAGCTTTTATAAAGAATATACTTGTTCAAATGTTTGTGACTTAAGTTAAGCTAAAATACGTCTTTAGGCAAGGCAGTTTTATTTATATAATACATTTCATACACACATAAAAACTAAATATTAACCCTCCTGTTGTCTTTGATTCAAGGAAGGAAGTTAGGAAGGGAGGAAGAAGGAAGGAAGGCAGGAAGAAGGAAGGAAATGAGGAAGGAAGGGAGAAAGACGGAAGGAAATGAAGAAGGAAGGTAGGAGGGAGGGAGGGAGGAAAGAAGGAATGAGGGCAGGAAGGGAGAAAGACGGAAGGAAATAAGGAAGGAAGGGAGGAAGAAAGGTAGGAGGGAGGGAGGAAAGAAGGAAGGAAAGGAAGGAAGAAAGGAAGGTTAAACAGTAAAAATTGGAAACATTAAAATATACAATTAAAAACAAGAAAACCCAATTATGATTAAAAAAAAGAAAGAGTAAAGAAAAAAGAGAGCTAAGGACAATAAAAACAAAAGACTAAAAAATAGAGCATAAAATAATGATTTACATTGAAATTATGAAAAGAGCAAACTGTGAAAATGAAATATTAACATATAAAGTGCTTTAAAAAGTCATTTAGTCATCTCATTAGTCAAATCAGGTGACGATATTTGTCATGGAAGTCTCAATAAACGTATTACTCCACTCAGCCCGGGTCAACAATTGTAGAAACCCAGATATTAAGACATGTGAGTGACTTTTACATTCATGTCCCCTCACAGCTTTATTCAGACGAGAGACGAGATGCTTCTGTGATATTTAGCACCTTAGCAGGAAGTTTAAACTTTATAATTAGATGTTAATGAATGTAATCATTGTGAGTGTGAGGGACGCTAGCTCCTCACAGTGAATTCATCGAGGCGTTTTACACATAAAGTCACATTTTATTATTATGAGAGAGTCAATTCTGCTGCTGATGAGTTCAACATGCACAAGTAAAATTGTGCCTATCATACACTGTCATGCTGTATGTGGGGTATTTTGTTCGATATTGAAAGTATAGTATTGTAAGAAACTTGTTTAACTTGGCAGAGACAGAGAGAAGTGCCGATTACTCGTTACTGAAAAAGTAACACCGTGGCAAGAAAAACATGCAATTAATTAACCTTCCTGTCGTCCTCCTGGGTCAAATTGACCCTGTCTGTTTTGACTGTTCCTTCTTTACTCCCTCCTTCCTTCTCTCTTTCTTCCCTTCCTTCTTTCCTTCCTCTATCCCCCTTTCTTCTTTGCTTCTGTCCTTCCTTCCTCCCTTCCTTTTTTCCTTTCCTCCCTTCCTCCTTCTGTCCTTCCTTCCTTCCTCTTGCCTTTCCTACTACTTGGCTGCCCCCAATGAATAACAACTGGCCCAAAACCTTCCTTCTTACTCCCTTCCTTCCTCCTTTCCTTCCTTCCTCCTTCCTTCTTCCTTCCTCCCTCCCTCCCTCCTTCTTTCCTTCCTTCCTTCCTTTCTTCCTTCCTCCTTTCCTTCCTTCTTCCTCCCATCTGTCCTCCCTTCCTCCTTCTTTCCTTTCCTTTCCTTTCCTCCCTTCCTCCCTCCCTCCTTATTTACTTCCTTCCTTCCTCCCTCCTTTCCTTCCTTCTTTCTCCCTTCCATCCTTCCTCCCTCTCTTCCTCCCTCCCTTCCTCCTTTCCTTCCTTCTTCCTCCCTTCCTTCCTCCTTTCCTTCCTTCCTTCCTCCCTTCCTTCCTTGACTTCAGGACAACAGGAGGATTAACCAAAAAGCATGAAGTTCATTAACGGAGTAAATTTAGTTGAACCAAGATAATAAGATAACAGATGAGGCAGAAGGTGAATACTGCAACACAAGCTGCTACCAGGATGAAGTAGGTATTTTATTACCTCCGTCTCAGGAATCTGCAACATCACCAACACACAAAAGATCATGTTTGTCTCAAGATGATGACTGAGATACATAACAGACAAAACAAGACATGTTTTACCTTGTGCTGCTGCTGCTGCTGCTGCTGCTGCTGCTGCTGCTGCTGCTCCTTTATATTAATCTGCTTTCAATTCACACTTGTGCTGTGCTGAAGTGATACAAGTCTGACCTCGGGAGATTTCCCTCCTAACTGAGACTCAAGTGCTTATTCAGACAGGACACTAACATGATCTGAAAGAGGCTAAAAAGTACAAATAAAATCCTCTAACATCTCCTTTTGAAAAATTACAAGCATCTTCAAGCAGAACGTCCTTGGAGCAAGTTTTTGAAGGAGCTGCAGAAAAAAACCATAAAAGAGAGAGAGAGAAAAAAAAAAAAGAAACACTTATCTAACGACTAACTGCTAACAAACAACTGAAGTGACTCCCTGCAGGTAAAACCATATTGTTCAGACTTATCCTTGCATCTCCACGGCAACAGCCATGCACATGCACATACCCAGCAATTAGGCTGGCATGCTAAATTGCTGTGATGCTGCCCATAATAACTGGACAATTTTCTTTCATATTGTATAGTAAGGCCATTCTCTTATAGCTGCTAACTTCAAAAGTGGGTTGAAAATTGCATGAGTTTGAAACTTTAATCGTGCAATCCAACTTTTGCTTGGAAATAAAACTAAAAAAAAAAGAAAAGAAAGTTGTAAAACAAGCTATTTACCCACTAAACAAGGTCATAATTACATCTGTTAAGTTTGGTTATAAATAAGAGTGAGCTGAAGGAAAATCACGACCACCCTGTAAGAGCTCGGACACATTTCTCTCCCTCAGCTATCGCAGCCTCACAGGCCACACTCACCCTTGAATTTTGGAGATAAAGCCAATTTTTTTTTTTTTTTGATCTATGCTTGTATAGCGTAGCATATAACATGGCAGCAATACATCTGGTTATTTCCTTCTTCCTTTAAATGTCATGGTGGTTTGTTAGTCGGAGAGTCTGGCTGCAAACTGCATGACGCCTGAACACACCAGCAGAGCTCTAAGAGAGTCACAGTTATTTAAAGATAGCGTCAAACACTCGCTGCTGCAGCTCTGTGAACAACAAAGATCTGTAAAGAACTAATGAAAGTCACAGAAAACATCAACATGCACAACATACGTGTTAATTAACGAGACTGAGAGTCATGCTGAGGCTGTAGTAAAGCAAAGTGGCGTGATGATGAGTTCAATGCCTTACATGCTAGAAATTAAAATGTTGAGGAGGTCTTATGTTTTATTTGGTCATGAGCCAAAGCCATGAGTACTAGAGGAATATAAATTATGACCTCATGATCAGCAAATGTCTGACTGTGTGTAGCAGGAACTTAAAGTCAAGTCACATTGTTAACCCTCCTGTTGGGTTAGGGTCAAGGAAGGAAGGAAGGAAGAAGGAAGGAAAGGAGGAAGGAAGGAAGGGAGAAAGAAGGGAGGGAGGAAGGAAAGGAGGAAGAAAGAAGGACAGGAGGAAGAAGGAAGGGAGGAAGAAAGGAAGGAAGGGAGGAAGAAGGAAGGAAGGGAGGGAGGAAGGAAGGAAGGAAGAAGGGAGGGGGGAAGGACAGGAGGAAGGAAGGAAGGAAGAAGGAAGGAAAGAAGGAAGGAAGAAATGAAAGGAAGGAAGGAAAGAAGGAGGGAAGGAAGGGAGGAAGGAAGGAAAGGAGGAAGTAAAGGAAGGACAGATGGTAGCAAGGAAGAAAGGAAGGAAAGAAGGAACAGTCAAAACAGACGGGGTCAATTTGACCCGGGAGGACGACACAACGGTTAAAGACCTGAAAGCACCAATAACTCCCAATAAGCTACTATTACTGATGATGCGTTCAGGTGCATCACTTCATGTATGTAAATAGTTTGTGTGTATTCAAAGCCTGATCGTATTCTTCATAAAAGTGCAAAAAGATGATGAAAATATGAGGGTGCAACAAATAAAAGAGTAAAGCAGCTAAGACATGATAGACTGATAGAAACTATAGTGAAATCTGATTTGTTAACTAAGAGTAATCTCCATAATCAGCTGATACCAGAGCAGGAGAAATCAAAGTAAGGAGAGGAATGTGAATGAATGAATGAGTAACATACAGTAAGCCAAACTCCATCTTTAGTTTACTCCTAACTACCAATCTACTCTTTTCAAATCTATATTTTATGCCTCTGCCAGGGAGGATATATATTCTCATTTTTTTGAATATAGTAAATTAAAATTCTTATTCATGGTGACATATTGAGGAAATAGTTTGTAATATAAGAGAGAGCTACAGTAAAAAAAACTATACTTAAAAAAGCTGGAGGTATGTGAGTGTAACGAGCGGCTGCAGTGGAGCAGATAGTTATTTGCTCAAGGCTCTCATGACGGCAAACCCAACTGTCTCTGCTTTTTGGTCTTTCCTGTCTCTCTATTTGCAGAGACAAGCGAGTGAGGCCAAGCAAACAAACACACCAACAATATAAAGAAGAAAAATAATCCTTCTGTTGGGCCTTTTTTTGTGAAATTCCCGGTTAAAATATAATACATTGAACTTGTCGGTCGGCCAACGTAAACATCTAGAGCATATTTTATTTCGCTGGTCTGTCATTGTGGTCGGTCAACATGCTGCAAGAAGAAGAGGGAAAAAAAAAAACAGCATTATTATTTTTAAAGGCTGCAGCAGGTCTGGTCTCCGGTCTACAAGCCGACCCTGAGGCCACTTTTCTCACAATATTTTTCGGGGTCAGTCACAAAACCTTTTCTTTAAAAAAACACAACGTTATAAGTCCAGAGGTCCCTCGGAGCGATCTGTTGATTAAATGTCTCATTTTGACATTTTCACAGGGAGTTAAAAAAAAAAAGAACAACAAAAAAAAACAAAACCAAGCATTACATCTCACTGAATTAATGATAGTAAATAATTAACTTAACCTTCCTGTTGTCCTCCCGGGTCAAATTGACCCCGTCTGTTTTGACTGTTCCTTCTTTCCTTCCTTCCTTCCTTCTTTCCTTGCTCCATCCCCCTTTCTTCCTTCATTCAGTCCTTCATTCCTTCCTTCCTCCCTCCCTCCTTCTCTCTTTCTTTCCTCCTCCCTTCCTTCCTCCCTTCCTTCTTTCCTCCCTTCCTCTTTTCCTTTCTCCTTCCTTCCCTCCTACCTTCCTTCCTTCCTTTCCCCCCTCCCTCCTACCTTCCTTCCTTCCGTCTTTCCTCTCTTCCTTCTTTCCTTTCCTTCCTTCCTCTTTTCCTTTCTCCTTCCTTCCCTCCTACCTTCCTTCCTTCCTTCCCTCCTACCTTCCTTTCCCCCCTCCCTCCTACCTTCCTTCCTTCTGTCTTTCCTCTCTTCCTTCTTTCCTTTCCTTCCTTCCTCTTTTCCTTTCTCCTTCCCTCCCTCCTTTCCTTCCTTCCTTCCTTTCCCCCCTCCCTCCTACCTTCCTTCCTTCCGCTTTTCCTCTCTTCCTTCTTTCCTTTCCTTCCCTCCTTCTTTCCTCCCTCCTTTTCTTCCTTCTTCTTCCTTCCTTGACTCGAGGACAACAATGTAGCACCTCGTTTTTAACATCTTCACACTCGTTGTCCCCGTCAACGCTGCATGTGTATCATCATCATCATCATCATCATCATCATCATCATCATGCTCACTGGTGGAATAGCAGCTCTGATCTCTCAATCTTGTTTTAATTTACACCAAACTCGTGTTAATTACAGCTGGATGACTGCCAGGCTGAGTGTTATCCCTTAAACAGGCAACGTGCACCAGGAGATACAGACTCTTACCTCCCTTACTTCCTTCCTTTTTTCCAACCCTTCCTTCCTTCCTTCCTCCCTCCCTCCCTCCCTCCCTCCCTCCTTTCCTTCCTTCTTCCTCCCTTCCTCCCTCCTTTCCTTCCTACCTTCCTTCCTTCCTCCCTCCTTCCTTTCCTTCCTTCTTCCTTCCCTTCCTTCCTCCCTCCTTCCCTTCCTTCCTCCCTCCTTTCCTTCCTTCTTCCTCCCTTCCTCCCTCCTTTCCTTCCTCCCTTCCTTCCTTCCTCCCTCCTTCCTTTCCTTCCTTCTTCCTTCCCTTCCTTCCTCCCTCCTTTCCTTCCTTCTTCCTCCCTTCCTCCCTCCTTTCCTTCCTACCTTCCTTCCTTCCTCCCTCCTTCCTTTCCTTCCTTCTTCCTCCCTTCCTCCCTCCTTTCCTTCCTACCTTCCTTCCTTCCTCCCTCCTTCCTTTCCTTCCTTCTTCCTTCCCTTCCTTCCTCCCTCCTTCCCTTCCTTCTTCCTCCTTTCCTTCCTTCCTCCCTCCTTCCTTTCCTTCCTTCTTCCCTCCGTTCCTTCCTTCCTTCCTTCCTTCTTTCCTTCCTTCCTTCCTTCCGGTGCAAATGACATAACTAGTAAGGATTTTTTCCATCTAATTTTCCACTCCTGCCTGTTTAAGGGTTATACCTGGATTTCATCATCTCTGACAGTCAGGAAAACACTACAGAGTTGGTTTTCATGTCTTCATGTTCTTCAGTTTTCTCTGGGAAAGAAGGAAAGAATTCCCATTGAAATAAATAAATAGTGTAGAGTTGGAATAACTTGAACTAGAGTGTATTCCCTGCCACCCCGAGTCATATTTTAGCCATGTTAGCTGAAATATCTCATCAACTATTCAATGGATGGTGATGGGACTTCATACAGACATTCATGAAGCCCAGATGATGAATTTTAATAACTTTGGTGAGTTTCTGATTTATAAGCATCACCATGAAGTTGACATTTTTTACTGTAAGGATTTAAATAAATAATAATATAATATAACTCCATCATCTTGTTTGTCTACGCTGTATTTCTCTTAACCCTCCTGTTGTGCTCAGGTCAAGGAAGGGAGGAAGGAAGGAACGAACAAAATGAGGAAGGAACGAAGGAAGAGAGGGAAAGAGGAAGGAAGGAAGGAAGGAAAGAAGGAAGGAAAGAAGGGAGGAAGGGAGGAAAGAGGAAGGAAGGAAGTGGGGAAAGAAGGAAATGAAAGAAGGAACAACAGAAGGGAGGAAAGGAGGAAAGAAGGAAGGAAGGAAGGAAGGAAAGAAGGAAGGAAAGAAGGGAGGAAGGGAGGAAAGAGGAAGGAAGGAAGTGGGGAAAGAAGGAAATGAAAGAAGGAACAACAGAAGGGAGGAAAGGAGGAAAGGAGGAAAGAAGGAAGGAAGGAAGGAAGGAAGGAAGGAAGGAAGGAAGGAAGGAAAGAGGACGGAAGTGAGAAAAAAGGAAATGAGGAAGGAAGGAAGTAACGAAGGAAGGAAGGAAGGAGGAAAAGAGGAAGGAAGTAAGGAGAGGAAAGAAGGAATGAGGAAGGAAGGAAGGAAGGAAGGAGAGAAGGAAGGAAGGAACAGTCAAAAGAGATAGGGTCAATTTGACCCGGGAGCACAACAGGAGGGTTAATTTTGCTTTCTTGGTCTGCTGTACATCTATTTCATATATTTTTTTTACCTCTTAAAGGGTTTTGTCAAATCTCTCATTTATCTTTTAACAGTGATGTGATCTTTATATTTTTGCCTCTCCATCTTTCATAAATCTTCACTTCCACTCAGATGTGAAGCCACGGTCAAATAAAATGAAGCATTACAGCCTCTAATGTTGCAATGACATCGTGATATAAAAGCTCCACTTCTCCTCCACCACCAATGAAATCAAACACATTTATATTTCATTCATATGTTTAAGAGTGGTAATGTCTGTGTCTGTGTTATCTCTGCTGGATCACTCCTATCTTAGAATTACAGAAGCGTAGATAAGAAGGGTTTCTTTTTTTTCTCTTTTCTTTTCATCCTTTTTAAAGGGGTGAGATTTATATCTGATGCCTTTAAACTGTGAAAACGCTGCTGTACATCAGTCAGAGCCGGAAATCACATGTTTGTTTTTATTCTGTATTCCACACAGCGAGCCCATGCCAGCAAAAAAAGCTTTTTATCTGTCGGCTAAATCTCCCCATCAAAGAAGAGCATTGTAAGATTTTGGGGCGTTTTACAGCTTTTAACACGCTTTACAGCAGTCTGGCTTGTATTAGTGGAAATGTTTGTCTGTTTCTGAGAGTCAAAGACTTCCTTTCTTCTTTGTCACCCTGACTTGTCCTGCTGATCCATGAGGTATAAATTGGAAGCGATTGCAAGAGTGTGTTGTTGAAGATGGAGTGTTGTCCTGCTTGTCTTTGACAGCGGTGCTATGACACACACTCTCTCTCTCTCTCTCTCTCTCTCTCTCTGAATCACTGCTGGCTTGCTTTAAATAAGTTCAGGCAAGTACAAGTATGCACGTTAAAAAAAAGGTTTTAACCCTCCTGTTGTCCTCAGGTCAAGGAGGGACGGAAGGAAGGGAGGAAAGAAGGAAAGAAGGAAGGAAGGAAAGGAGTAAGGAGGGAAGGAAGGAAAGGAGGGAGGGAGTAAGGAAGTAAGGAAGAAAAGGAGTAAGGAGGGAAGGAAGGAAAGGAGTGAGGAGGGAGGGAGGAAAAGAGGAAATTAGTAAGGAAGGATAGGAGTAAGGAGGGAGGGAGGAAAAGAGGAAGGAAGGAAGGAAAGGGAGTAAGGAGGGAGGGAGGGAGGAAAGGAGTAAGGAGGGAAGGAAGGAATGGAGTAAGGAGGGAGGGAGGGAGGAAGGAAAGGAGGAAGCAAGCAAGGAAGGATGGAAGGAAGCAAATGAGGAAAGAAGTATGGAAGGAGGAGGGGGCAAAGAAAGAGGGAAGGAGGGGAAGAACAAAGGAAAAATTAAAGAAAGAGGGAGGAAGGAAGGAAAGGAGGAAGGAAGGAAGGAAGGAAGGAACAGTCAAAAAGAGATGGGGGTCAAATTGACCCGGGTGGACAACAGGAGGGTTAAAGTACTTAGTAAATCATCAATAAGACACATTTCTTTATTTAGTTTATAACAGAAAACCACATAACACTGTTTATTAGCATGAGACATGAAGTTATTATTTCCATCTTCACTACTTTGTTTTCCTCACATTATGCTTTAACAAACATAATCACTGCCGGCACTTTACTCAACAAGCAATGTTCTTTTGATTGAGTTAAACTTTAAAAGTATGAAGCGAACAGAAGTAGCAGAGGGGAGGAAGGGAGGAGGTTGGAGGAGGTTGGAGGAGGTTGGAGTAGCATGGTGGTCATCTGGCAGCGGAGAGCGGCTTCCTGGTGCCAAGTTCAGCCGACAAAATGACTTTGGTTACGCTTTGGGAAAGATGGTGGTTAAGGTTCAATAATAATAAACACATTGTGCTTCATACACTCACTGCAGACTTTTTTTATTCTGCATTAAACCAAGACCATGTTTCTTTTTTCCCCCCTCCTAAAAGTACCCACTTTACTTTGAGTTTATGCAAAAAGCTGCCAGTGCCTAAACATAATCATAAAGAAAAGAAAAAGTACAGCAGTGGCTTTTGTGATGCAAATATAGTGGAAAAAGAAAAGTGAACATTTTACACATATGTTCAGTATCAACATTTGTGCAGCCTGCCAGAAGAAAGTTCATTAACAATATGTTCTCATTATGTTGAAAGGAAATAACCTGCATCATGTTTCCTGCAAGAGAAGAAATTCTCTTTTTGACACATGAAGAATGAAATGTATTTTTTAACCCTCCTGTCGTCCTCACGGGTCAAATTGACCCCATCTCTTTTTTGACTGTTCCTTCCTTCCTTCCTTCCTTCCTTCCTTCCTTCCTTCCTTCCTTCCTTCCTCCTTTCCTTCCTTCCTCCCTCCTTTCCTTCTTTCCTCCCTCTTTCTTTAATTTTTCCTTTGTTCTTCCCCTCCTTCCCTACTTCTTTCCTCATTTCCTTCCATCCTTCCTTGCTTGCTTCCTCCTTTTCTTCCTCCCTTCCTTCTCTCCTTACTTCCTTCCTAACTCCTTTCCTTCCTTCCTTCCTCCCTCCCTCTCTCCCTCCTTCCTCCTTTCCTTCCGTACTTCCTCCTCAATCATTTCCTTCCTTCCTTCCTTCCTTCCTCCGTCATCCCTCCCTCCTGTCCTTCCTTGACCTGACGACAGGAGGGTTAACCCTCCTGTCGTCCTCTCGGGTCAAATTGACCCCATCTCTTTTTGACTGTTCTTTCGTTCCTTCGTTCCTTCGTTCCTTCGTTCCTTCGTTCCTTCGTTCCTTCCGTCCTTCCTTCCTTCCGTCCTTCCTTCCGTCCTTCCTTCCTTCCTCCCTCCTGTCCTTCCTTCCTCCCTCGTTCTTTAATTTTTCCTTCGTTCTTCCCCTCCTTGCCTCCTAATTTCCTTCCATCCTTCCTTGCTTGCTTCCTCCTTTCCTTCCTCCTTAATCATTTCCTTCCTTCCTTCCTTCCTTGCTCCCTCCCTCCCTCCTGTCCTTCCTTGACCTGAGGACAACAGGAGGGTTAAAGTAAAATGCCGGCAGTGATTATATGTGTTAAAGCAATGTGAGGAAAATAACATCAGGTCTTATTGATGATTTACTAGGTACTTTTTTTGTAGCATGTCTTTGTAGAAATGTTAGACATCCTTTTTTTTTAATTCGACATGTTCTTAAAAAAGGGGAAACCGCGTTGGCACTGAATGAGCCTCTCTGTATTTGGTGCATTATACAGCACACAACAATAGCCTATCATTATACCGAGCCATTCATTTCACAATAATGACTAAAGCATCCCGGCGAGAATCAAGTCCAGAGTCAATAAGGTTACTTGCCTTTTTGTGCATTGTTGAAATGACAGGCCTTTGTGTTTCTTTCCTTTTTCTTTTTTTTTAATTCCAAAGGTGTGAAAAGATTGATTCACAAAGCATTTTCTGAACCTTTTTCAACACTTCTCTCAACGATACTAAAGAAAACATCCTTTAACTACCGACTGGTGCAATTGAATTTAAATTGTCCTTGTAACTTTAGAGCATACCATCAAAGTAACAGGTAACACACTATTTCTTTATTAGTAAGTACTTTTTCATATACTGCACAAAAAGCAGAAAATTGAAATACCTTTCACATAAAAGAGAGTTTAACAATGTTTGCAGGTAAAGTAAAGATCAATGCGAAGGTTAGATAGAGTACAATGCAATACTGAAACATCAAACTTAGTGTATTTATCTCCATGTTCTAAGGCTGCATTCACACTGCAAGCCAAAATCCGATTTTTAGCCCATCTACATTGGAACCAGATGCTCTTATGAAGTCTGAACAGTCATAAATCACATGAAATCCGATTTTTGCAAACCAGATTGAAACTTACTTTGGGAGGAAGTTTAAAATCTCATTTGGATAGATGTGTCTGAGTCTGAACAGCTCCAAACACTCATATTGGATTTGACTGTCCGTGACGTCTCTCTACGTCTCTGCACTACGTCACTCTATGCAACACCAGACCCACGCTTATTCCAGTTGTTGTTGCTAGGTGATATCACTGAAGGACTTATTCCAGTTGTTGTTGCTAGGTGATATCACTGGAGGACTTATTCCAGTTGTTGTTGCTAGGTGATATCACTGGAGGACTTATTCCAGTTGTTGTTGCTAGGTGATATCACTGGAGGGCTTATTCCAGTTGTTGTTGCTAGCTGATATCACTGGAGGACTTATTCCAGTTGTTGTTGCTAGGTGATATCACTGGTGGACTTATTCCAGTTGTTGTTGCTAGGTGATACCACTGGAGGACTTATTCCAGTTGTTGTTGCTATAGGTGATATCACTGGAGGACTTATTCCAGTTGTTGTTGCCAGGTGATATCACTGGAGGACTTATTCCTCATTGTTGTTGTTGCTAGGTGATATCACTGGAGGACTTATTCCAGTTGTTGTTGCTAGGTGACATCACTGGAGGGCTTATTCCAGTTGTTGTTACTAGGTGATATCACTGGAGGCAACGGAGGATGAAAACATCAGTCCATGGACAGAGGACCAAACCATATTCTTAATCTTTGGGGAGATGGCTTCGTTCAAAAGAAGCTTGAGGGTTTGTTGTTGCTGTCGCGGTCTCAATTATATGACATCACACAATACATGCTAGATGACGCCTCCGCTCCTACGACGTTGCCACAGCAACCTGTCAGATTGGTCATTAATGTGGCCCAGTCTGAACCAGGCGGGGAGTTCTGGTCCTCTGAAATGAAGCCAACGTGGAAGTAACTTAGAACTGCATTCTATCAAAAGGCCACCAGGGGGCGACCGTCTCTATACAAGTCAATGGAGAATTCACCAACTTCTCACTTGATTTCTAACCTCAGTAAACGTTTTCAAAATGTGTTTATGGTCTCAATCGCTAGTTTAAAGCCTTCTTCAATGCAGTATGATGTTCATTTGGGACATTTTGGCCTCCCTGATTTTATATGTGACGATAAAGCAGGGTATGCATTAGGGCGTGGCTACGTCCTGATTGACAGGTTGATTGCCCAATGTCCTCGAGATCCAGCCCTCGCAACCATAGCAACCTCCCCGGCCCCCTAAAAGACACCAAAAGGCTTTTTATAACTTGATATAACAGCAAAGTAATAAAACCTACCAGCATGTAAATCGCTGCTTTCATTTATAATCTTACATTTTCCTTACAGTAATTACAGCAGCTAAATAAATATAATATCTATATATATATATATGACTTTATATTTGAAAGCTGTACACACAATGAATTCCCACTTTTCTTGACATAATTAGAGAGCAATGTGTGTCAAGGATGCTCTACTCATTCTGCCACCTTCGTCTATTTAAAGTTGATATAATTATCTCAGTTGAGCTTTTTAATAATTATTATTATTCTACTGTACTTTGATCCATTATGTCTTTCATTTTTATTTAATGAGATCCTAGTTGAGTTTTTGATTTGAAGGAGACGGGGGTTTAATAGGTGGAAGTTCACCACAGAGGTTAATTTAATTTTCCTTCTTTTCCATTTCTGTACGTGTAGCCTATATTAATGTATATTATATTATATGGAAATATGAAAATTAAAGAGTTTTATAGAAAGATTTTCAGCCCAATGAGAGTACCCTATGTAACAATTGTGTGTGCATGCATCATTTTAACCCTTACTTCCTGTTTGGGTCAAATTTAACAGCTGTAAAAAAGACCACAAATGTATTTTATTCTGAAATTTGATTACTTTTCCTAAAGTGGCCCAAAATATAAGTGTATAGATGCTACACATGTTTGTCCATTGAGGCTGTTCTGGGTCAAATATGACCCGTATCTATGTCCATGTGTTTTAGTGAAATGAATAGTTAATAGTTTTAATAAGATAGTAGTTATGAGGATTTATGTTTATGATGTAGCAGTGAAGACTGATGGCTCTTATGGTTCTACAATAAACCCTGTGTTGCCTTACATTTTCTTACATACATTTGAATGTGCTTTTATTTTGAAAGATTTTTATTTTGAAATGTGTTTATGTTGCTAAGGAAGTTACGGGTTCAGATGTCACTTCATGTTAGCTTGAGGGAGCTAGCTGAATCTGCACACCTGTAAACGCCACAGAGGAAATGTGGTAAGTATTAAAAATATTTCATTTATATCTATTTAAATTGAGGAAAAACATGTTACAGAGTAAAATAGTGATTTTTGTATCTATCTCTAAAGCTCACTACGACTCAAGTCATCATTTGCAAGGAAGAGTTCAGCTAGTTGTGTTCCTACACTGTAGTGAGGACAACATAAACCTCACACTTCCAGAAAGCTCATTTTACCTTTTACATAATTGACTAATGAAACCTAAAAACTACCAAAAAGAGACATAAAAATGACTTAAAGAGACACAAACTGACTAAAGAAACCTGAAAATACCAAAAAGAGATGAAAAAATTATTAAAAGAGACATACAAATGACTAAAAGAGACATAAATTGACTACAGAAACCTGAAAAATACAAACAAGAGACATGAAAATGACTTAAAGAGACACAAGTTTACTAAAGAAACCTAAAATTACCAAAAAGGGACATAAATAGACTAGATAAAACCTAAAAAAAAATACAAAAAAGAGACATAAAAATGACTTAAAGAGACATAAATTGACTAAAGAAACCTGAAAAATACACAAAAGAGACATAAAAAAAGACAAAAAGAGACTTGAATTGACTAAAGAAACCTAATTGCTCCCAAAAAAATATGAAAAAAGGACTAAAAACAACTAGTTACCATGGTAACCATGAGATGGAGTGACTAAAGAGACTCAAAACTACCAAAAAGAGACAATTCAATCATTATGTCTATGTTATATTTTCATGTCTGAGGTAAAATAGGACATGATATTGTGTGATAGGAGATGTTTAGTGGTGTAAAAGCTAAAAAAAAAAAGGGTGAGGATGTAGAATATGAACAGTACTGTATATAAGGATTAATTTAACATTCAGCTGCTCTTGTCCATGTGCATCAGTCATATCAGTCAAAGTCACAATCTGCCTCCATCCTGTCCTCCACTGAAGCCTCCAGCTGCAGATGTGTGTGGGTTTTTATTTTTTTTTAATATGACAACCTTTAGATAAAGTGTTCAAGCCCCCTGCAGGTATTAGTTCAACCACTTGTATTTTGTAGCTTGGCTTTAAATTGCACAGAACTGTAGTCGACAGCCAATCTGTTACTCATTGTCACTGAAGCAGCACTACGGCATAACAGATTAGACTCTTTGCCTCTTTCTTTTTTTTTCACTTTTCAGTCCTCAGACGACGTTATTAATATTCATGAAGCGCCGGCAGAAGTGTCCCATGCAGAGAGAGAGAGAGAGATAGATAGAGAGAGAGAGAGAGAGAGATAGAGAGAGAGAGAGAAAGAAAAAAAATTGTACAAGATGTTTAAAAATGATGAATTAAATGTGATTTGTTGCCCCTGTAGGAGCTGAAAATAAGGAAGGAAGGATGGAAGGGAGGAAGGAAAGGAGGGAGGTAGGAAGGAAGGGAGGGAGAAGGAAGGAAAGGAGGGAGGAGGAAGGGATGAAGGTGGGAGAGGAAAGAAAGAGAGAAGGAGGTAGGACGGGAGGGAGGAAGGAAGGACAGACGAAAGAAGGAAGGAAAGTAGGAGGGAGGGAGGAAGGAAGGAAGGACAGATGGACGAAAGAAAGAAAGAAGGTAGGAGGAAGGGAGGAAAGAAAGAAGGAGGAAGGAAAGGAAGGGAGGAAGGATAGACAAAAGAAAGAAAGAAAGAAGGTAGGAGGAAGGGAGGAAAGAAGGAAGGGAGGAAGGATGGATGGACGAAAGAAAGAAAGAAGGAAGGTAGGAGGGAGGAAGGAAGGAAGGACGAAAGAAAAAAGAAAGAAGGTAGGAGGGAGGGAGGATAGAAGGATGGGAGGAAGGAGGAAGGATGGACGAAAGAAAGAAAGAAAGAAAGAAAGAAGGAAGGTAGGAGGGAAGGAAGGAATGGTGGACAAAAAGAAGGAAGGAAGGAAGGGA
The DNA here is from genome assembly GCA_021039105.1 of Scomber colias. NCBI lineage: Eukaryota > Metazoa > Chordata > Actinopteri > Scombriformes > Scombridae > Scomber > Scomber colias. Next base: position 23,758 of record JAJDFG010001818.1, read on the forward strand.
GGAAGGAAAGAACAGTCAAAACAGACGGGTCAATTTGACTCGGGGAGGACGACAGGAAGGCCTCTCTCAACATTAGTAATATTCATGAAGTGTCGGCAGAGAGAGAGAGAGAGAGAGAGAGAGAGAGAGAGAGAGAGAGAGAGAGAGGTTAAAAATTGCTGTGAACTTTAAAGTTGACCCTGAATATAAAAGTGTGGGTAGCGTTAGAAATGTTTGTAACCACGCGGTGTCGTAACATGTTTAAATATGACACTTTAAATGTGATTTGTTGCCCCTGTAGGAGCTGTTCTTACCTCACTGTGTGCTTTTATAACCCTCCTGTTGTCCTCGAGTCAAGAGTCAAGGAAGGAAAGGAGGGAGGAAGGAAGGAAGGAAGGATGGATGAAAGAAGGAAGGACGGAAGGTAAGAGGGAAGGAAGGACAGAAGGAAGGGAGGAAGGAAGAATGGAAGGGAGGAAGAAGGAAGGAAAGGAGGGAGGAAGGAAGGATGGAAGGGAGCAAGAAAGAAAGAAGGAGGGAGGTAGGAAGGAAGGAAAGAAGGAGGGAGGAAAAATGGAAGGAAGGAAAATAGGAGGGAGGGAGGAAAGAAGGAAGGAGGGAGGGAGGAAGGATGGAAGGGAGGAAGGAGAAAGGAAAGGAAGGAAGGACGGATGGAAGGACAGATGAAAGAAGGAAGGAAGGAAGGTAGGAGGAAAGGAAGGAAGGACGGACAAAAGAAGGAATGAAGGAAGGTAGGAAGGACGGACAAAAGAAGGAAGGAAGGTAGGAGGGAGGGAGGGAGGAAGGAAAGGAAGGAAGAAAGAAAGAAAGAAAGGTAGGAGTCCTTCCTTGTGGACATCGTCCCTTCCTTCCTTCTTCCTCCCTTCCGTCCTTTCCTTCCTCCCTTCTGTCCTCCTTTCCATCCTTTCCTTCCTCTCTTCCTTCCTTGAACAGGAGGTTTCAGGGTTAAGGAGGCTGATGTGGAGCAAACTTTGTATTTAGTTGCAAATAATTTCCATTTCATTTTAAACTCAAGTGGCGTTTTTTAACTAAATCTGTTTTTCTGTAAATAAGGAAGGATGGAAGGAAGGAAGGGAGGAAGAAGGAAGGAAAGGAGGGAGGAGGGAAGGAAGGTAGGAAGGAAAGGAAGGAAGGACGGAAGTTGGGAGAGGAAAGAAAGAGAGAAGGAGGTAGGGAGGGAGGACAGAAGGAAGGAAGGATGGACAAAAGAAGGAAGTAAGGTAGGAGGGTGGAAGGAAAGGAAGGGAGGAAGGAAGGAAGAAAGAAATTCCTCTGTTCCTTGACTTGAGGACAGCAGGAGGGTTAGCGTTAAGGAGGCTGATGTGGAACAAACTTTCTATTTAGTTGCAAATAATTTCCATTTCATTTTAAACTCAAGTGGCGTTTTTCAACTAAATCTGTTTTTCTGTAACCCCCCCCCCCCCCCCCCCCCCCGACACCCCCCATCCCTCCACATTACCCCCCCCCCCCCTCATTGGTCTGAATCACTCTGCCTCCCTGTCAGCCCGGCTGTCAAACATAGTTCACACAAACTTCAAGTCACAGAACGAGCTCTGCCGGACTCCGAGCTGACAAAGACAGAGAAGCGTGTTAACCTAATTTGAAAGAACTTTGCAATTTGCAAAAGTATGAACCTGATTTTCATTTCAGATTTAATCACGTTAATATACAGGAATTAATCATTAAAGAGAAAAAAAAAGAAAAGTAAAAACAGGGAGCTACGTTTGGGAGTTTTTGGTTAAAGGTGGTCTGTCAGGTTTAATAACCCAGTTTTGTTTGTACAGTCCTTCTAATTTAATGTCATTATGTATTACAGAGCTAGTGGAGCTTAAAGGATATTAACCCTCCTGTTGTCCTCCAGTCAATGGAGGAAGAAGGGAGGAAAGGTGGGAGGAGGGAAAGGAGGAAGGAAGGAAGGAAGAAGGAGGGAGGAAGGAAGGAAGGAAGGAAGAAGGAGGGAGGGCGGGAGGTAGGGGGAGGAAAGAAAGAGATAAGGAGGGAGGGAGGGAAGGAAGGAAAGAAGGCAGGAAGGGAAAGAAGAAGGAGGAAGCGAGGAAAGGAAGGAAGGAAAGATGGAAGGAAAGAATGAGGAAGGAAGGAAGGAAGGAAAGGAAGGC
>JAJDFG010001819.1:0-25837 GCA_021039105.1 Scomber colias
AGAAGGAAGGAAGGGAGGGAGGAAAGGAGGAAGGAAGGGAGGGAGGAAGGAAGGAAGGAAGGAAGGAAGGAAAGGAGTAGGGAGGGAGGAAGGAAAGGAGTAAGGAAGAAAAGAGGAAGGAATTTAGGAGAGAAGGAAGGGAGGAGGGAAAGGGGGACGGACAGAAAGAAGGAAGGAAGGAAGGAAGAAAGGAAGGAAGGAAAGGAGTAAGGAGGGAGGGAGGAAAGGAGGAAGGAAGGTAGGTAGGAAGGAAGGAAGGTAGGTAGGGAGGAAAGGAAGGAGGGAGGGAGGGAGGAAGGAAGGAAGGTAGGTAGGGAGGAAAGGAAGGAGGGAGGGAGGAAGAAAGGAAGGAGGGAGGGAGAAAGGAAGGAGGGAGGGAGAAAGGAAGGAAGGGAGGGAGGAAGGAAGGTAGGTAGGGAGGAAAGGAAGGGAGGGAGGGAGGAAAGGAAGGAGGGAGGGAGAAAGGAAGGAGGGAGGGAGAAAGGAAGGAAGGAAGGGAGGGAGGGAGGAAGGAAGGTAGGTAGGAAGGAAGGAAGGTAGGTAGGGAGGAAAGGAAGGAGGGAGGGAGGGAGGGAGGAAGGAAGGAAGGAAGGTAGGGAGGAAGGAAGGAAGGTAGGTAGGGAGGAAAGGAAGGAGGGAGGGAGGAAGAAAGGAAGGAGGGAGGGAGAAAGGAAGGAAGGAGGGAGGAAGGAAGGAAGGTAGGTAGGGAGGAAAGGAAGGAGGGAGGGAGGAAGAAAGGAAGGAGGGAGGGAGAAAGGAAGGAGGGGAGGGAGAAAGGAAGGAAGGGAGGGAGGAAGAAAGGAAGGAGGGAGGGAGGAAGGTAGGGAGGAAAGGAAGGAAGGTAGGTAGGGAGGGAAGGAAGGTAGGTAGGGAGGAAAGGAAGGAAGGTAGGTAGGGAGGAAAGGAAGGAGGGAGGGAGGAAGGAAGGGAGGGAGGAAGGAAGGAAGGTAGGTAGGGAGGAAAGGAAGGAGGGAGGGAGGGAGGAAGGAAGGTAGGTAGGGAGGAAAGGAAGGAAGGAGGGAGGAAGGAAGGAGGGAGGGAGAAAGGAAGGAGGGAGGGAGGGATGGAAGGAGGGAAGGAAGGGAGGGAGGGAGGGAGGAAGGAAGGTAGGTAGGGAGGAAAGGAAGGGAGGGAGGAGGAAAGGAAGGAAGGTAGGTAGGGAGGAAAGGAAGGAGGGAAGGAGGAAGGGAAGGAGGGAGGGAGGAAGGAAGGGAGGGAGGAAAAGGAAGGAAGGAAGGAGGGAAGGAAAGAAAGAAAGGAGGGAGGGAGGGATGGAAGGAGGGAAGGAAAGAAAAAAAGGAGGGAGGGAGTGAGGAAGGAAAGAAGGAGTGAGGAAGGAAAGAAGGGTAGAAGAAGAGTGCACAACGAAGTGACATCATTAAAAGAGAGCCACTCAATATATATATCGCAAACATGGTTTAGTCAATTTATATTATCGGCTGATATTGATCCATCACAGATATACCAGTATCAGTGAATATGTTGTCTGACCCATTTTTTTAAATTTAATTGTGTATAGCGTTGTTATATTTTGTATTCATAGATAATCATAAACATAATTTTATCCATATTTTATGGTTTTAACTACTGGTTGGTTTTACTGTTTAATGATTTGATGTTTTATAATCTTGACTCTGTTGTGAAATCAGCCCCAACTGTGAACATTTTTAAATCCAGGTTAAAACATTTCTCTTCTCCTGAGCTTATGATTGAGCTCTTCTAAAGCACTTTACATTTTAATCTTTCATTTGCACTCTATGTCCTTTTAATGATTTTAAAGCTAATTTATTATTTTATGCTGCAATCTTATATTTAATGCTCTATTCTAGCATTTTATTTCTCTCTTTCTATTTTTCTGTACTTTGTTTTTATTATGGGGGGGGTGGGGGTTAATTGTATGTTTTAATGTTTCTCAAATTACATGTGTTTCTGTTTTATGTAAAGCACATTGAGTTGCCATTGTGTAAGAAATGCGCTATATAAATAAAGCTGCCTTCCCTTTTATCAGAATAATCAAATTTTGCTCTTTTCTATGTTTTACTTGATTTTATGGAAAGCACTTTTTTTCATCATTTACAGTTTAAGTTTACTTTTGTCATTTTATGCAACATTTGTTAAACTGTAAACTTGTGTTTGATAGCCACATTTGAGGCATCATTGCTAAAAAATGCATGTTTATGTCAGGCGGGGAGTTCTGGAGGAAATGAAGCCAACAGCGCCTCATGCCCATATAAGTAGAATCTGTGTTTTTATTTTTCCCAGCATGCACCTGAAATTTTCAAGATGGCGCTGCCTAGATTAGAAACTATTGGCTTCCGAGCAGCAGTCCACAAACCAATGGGTGACGTCACGGATGTTACGTCTGTTTCTTTTATACAGTCTGTGGTTATTTCTGAGACAATATATCGTCCAACAGAAGTAGAGAAAGACTTAAATAGGGAATAACGTGCAGGAGAGGTTCCTGCAGAAGTCAGAGCAAACCGGAGACGCTTCATGGACGATATATTAACTTCTAAACCACCAGATTTTTGCCAAGAGAAAGATCTGTAACCACAATTTATTTAAAAGACAACAGATTGTAAAGATCATGGAGAAAAGATGCTACAAACAATTCTCTTATCATATCTTTAGAAGAGCGTCTGAAATATGACAATCCGACAAAATGCATATTGTACTAGAAACATGTTGGAAGGCAAAAGACTGCTGAACACGCCTTACATGAGGAATAAATGAACTTTCCACTCAACTCTGTGAAGACTCTGTGAAGAATAATTTCCCTCTAACTCTGTCTCAGTGACTATTTGCTCTGGTCTTTATGAGTTAGACTGTTTTTTTGCATTGAGGCTCATTTGCATAGAAAAAGGGGCCAGTCGGTGCCAAATGTATAAATATGACCTCATTTACATAATTAAGTGCAAATAGCAAAGGAGCAACGAGCCGGTATTTGCTCGGCGGTGCAGTTAAAGGTGCATTTCACTTGTCGCTGGTCCTTTTTATTAATGACATGGTTCCGTTTTATCTTATTTTTGCAGGTTTAACGGCTGCAAGAGCTCCACAAATCCTTTTAGTGAATCGACCCTGAAGACTGCTGCTGCTCAGGAGTCGTTTTGACCGGACAGTAACTGGTCATTATGTAGATGAATTAAATGCTTTCTCAGGAGGTGGTTGGTATTAAGGCCTGACTGTTACTGGACTTTAGGGTCTGGTGCAGATACTGATTATATATTGGCTGATAATGTAGAGAATTTATACATAAACCATAGACTGTATAAAAGAAATGGGCGGAGCAGGGAGGTTGCTATGGTTACGAGGGCTGGATCTGGAGGACATTGGTCAATCAACCTGTCAATCAGGACGTAGCCACGCCCTAATGCATACCCTGCTTTATCGTCACATATAAAATCAGGGAGGCCAAAATGTCCCAAATGAACATCATACTGCATTGAAGAAGGCTTTAAACTAGCGATTGAGACCATAAACACATTTTGAAAACGTTTACTGAGGTTAGAAATCAAGTGAGAAGTTGGTGAATTCTCCATTGACTTGTATAGAGACGATCGCCCCCTGGTGGCTTTTTGATAGAGAATGCAGCTCTAAGTTACTTCCACGTTGGCTTCATTTCAGAGGACCTGAACTCCCCCCGCCTGGAAATAACTGCGATAAACAACATTAATGTCATTTGAGGATTATTTTATACCACTTTCCACTGACCAAGGCAGTGAAGGCATCGTTGAGCTCCAGAGCAGATAAGAAATACAAGAAACTGAGGAGGCAGAGTAAGAGTTCTTCTCCAGAGCAGTGGGTGTTATTGACTGTGCAACCTTCCTTCTAGTCAATAAATCAATCAATTTTATTTTAAGTGCATGTAGAACTATTCCAGATGACTTATATATCACATTACTGCATAGGCACGGGTGAACTGAGGGTACGGCTGGAGGCATCAGTGGTATATACAGAGATGATACTGCTTATAATACATTTGAGTTTTTATGTTATTTCTTTAATTGATTGGGGGAAAAGCTCACAGGGATGCAAAAGAAAATCATTTCCATGCTTCGAACAGTATCAGCCGATAGTTCCTGAAAACTTTAAATCAACAGCTCGATGTTTTCTCTTCTTTAAAAAGGAAAAAGATCACAGCCAAAAATTTGACACCGATTTTTGAGCTTATTAATCTGATATCTGGAGGGAATAACAACTCAATGATTGTCAATTTTGCAGATCAAGATCCAATAGACAAGCTTAAAACTTAATTTAATTATACTGATATACACTGTAGATGTTGATGCATTAATACAGAGGTATTTTGGGGTTATGATCGTGGTAATGAGCAGCTTATAGCAACTAAAACTCACTGAAGGGAGTCGAGACGCCAAAATAAAAACCTTTACCTGTCACATTACATCTGCTTCTTCTGTCACATAAAACAAATAAACAAAAGTACGTCTCTTCCAGGGAAAACAGGAAATAAATATAATTTCCCAAGTGGGTTTTCCACCTGGAACTCTTTTAGTCTTCTTGTCATTTGTCACCACATAATGAGGCATCTTCCGGCTGCATCAATATACGATTCAATAATATAAAAAAAACAATCCAATCTCTGGAGCATCATTAGTGAGAACAATGTATTAGCAGTGTGACATTTCAACAAATTGCCCTGGAGAGCAAACAAAACTCACAATTCAAAACCTCTAATTGACTTATTGAGTTTAAGCCGACGTGTAGCAGCTGGAGGTTTAATGAGCTGTGCCAGCGTTGCTTTTTAAAACCTCTCCTCCTCCTCTGCAGGTATTTTAAGATTTCTTGCTCCTGGATCTGAACTTCTCTGGATCCTGCTTGTGTCATGAACTATGACTAGAGATCTGTGACTGCAGAGCTTCATATAGCTGATAAACAGGTCTCAGTTCTTGGCTCCATTTAGATTCTTCTCTATAATGCAACATTAATTATTGTGAAAGGCCGACTCTTTCTTCATTTCCTGTTTTCGTTCTGTCACTACTCCTTTAACCCTCCTGTTGTCCTCAGGTCAAGGAAGGAAGGAAGGAAGGAGTAGGGAGGGAGGGAGGAAAGGAGGAAGGGAGGAAGGCAGGAAGGAAGGAAAGGAGTAAGGACGAAAAGAGGAAGGAATTTAGGAGAGAAGGAAGGAAGGAAGGAAAGGAGAACGGAAGGAAGGAAGGGAGGGGGAAAGGAGGAAGGGGAGGAAGGAAGGAAGGAAGGAAAGGAGTAAGGATGAAAAGAGGAAGGAATTTAGGAGAGAAGGAAGGAAGGAAGGAAAGGAGTAGGGAGGGAGGAAGGAAAGGAGTAAGGAAGAAAAGAGGAAGGAATTTAGGAGAGAAGGAAGGGAGGAGGGAAAGGAGGACGGACAGAAAGAATGAAGGAAGGAAGGAAGGAAGGAAAGGTGTAAGGAGGGAGGGAGGAAGGAAGGAAGGAAGGAAAGGTGTAAGGAGGGAGGGAGGAAGGAAGGAAGGAGGAGGGAGCAAAGAAAGAGAGGAGGGGAAGAAGGAATGAAAAATTAAAGAAAGAGAGAAGGAGGGAGGGAGACAGAAGGAAGGAAAGAAGGAACAGTCAAAAGAGACGGCGTCAATTTTAACCGGGAGGACGACAGGAGGGTTAAAAGCATTCACTAGAAATGTTTTGCAGTAAGTAGATGAATGTATGTCAGTAATATGTGCCAAAGAGTCCTGGGACTGTAAAAGCTAAAAAAAGGTTATTACAAAGTTATTATTAACTTTAGGTTACGGCACCTGTGTGAGTTTGTGGTTAGAGTCCAAACAATTAACCACAACGTCTCTGGTTTGAGTCCAAACAACTACGCCCCAAAATTATGGAAGAAACTATCTTTAGATATGAGGAAAACCAATATTTTTAAGAGAATACTAAAATGTATCTCTTCACGTTAGCTTTTTACCAGGCGGGGAGTTCTGGTCCTCTGAAATGAAGCCAACGTGGAAGTAACTTAGAGCTGCATTCTATCAAAAGGCCACCAGGGGGCGACCGTCTCTATACAAGTCAATGGAGAATTCACCAACTTCTCACTTGATTTCTAACCTCAGTAAACGTTTTCAAAATGTGTTTATGGTCTCAATCGCTAGTTTAAAGCCTTCTTCAATGCAGTATGATGTTCATTTGGGACATTTTGGCCTCCCTGATTTTATATGTGACGATAAAGCAGGGTATGCATTAGGGCGTGGCTACGTCCTGATTGACAGGTTGATTGACCAATGTCCTCGAGATCCAGCCCTCGCAACCATAGCAACCTCCCCACTCCACCCATGACCTCGCCTCATGCCCATATAAGTAGAATCCGTGTTTTTATTTTTCCCAGCATGCACCTGAAATGTTCAAGATGGCGCTGCCTAGATTAGAAACTATTGGCTTCCGAGCAGCAGTCCACAAACCAATGGGTGACGTCACGGATGTTACGTCCATTTCTTTTATACAGTCGGTGTTTTTTACCAGCTTTTCTATCCATCACTAATGCACTTCTTTTAATATGTTGTATTTTTAATTGATATAAAAATAAATATTTCTTTACTACTACTACTCTACTTTTATTATGTATTAGTAGTAATATTATTAACAATGAACCACAGCGTCTCTGGTTGGAATCCAGCTGCAGATTTTTGCTTCCTTTTCCTCTTTTCTCCTTTTTCTCTGATCAACAACGACTCCCACCCCATGACAGAAACCCTGACTGCACTGCAGAGCTCCTTCAGCGACAGACTCCTTCATCCAAAATGTGTTAAGGAGCGATATCGCAGCTCCTTCCTCCCTGCAGCTGTCACGCAGTACAACCAGCACTGCTCCCAGTAAACATCAAACCTCCCTCCTAAACCTGGACAATCAGACACGCTGCACTTTTAATGTCCAATACTCTGCAATATTAGTATTTCATGTATACCAGGGGAGTCAAACTCATTTTCATTCAAGGGCCACATACAGCCAAATTTGATCTCATGTGGGCCGGATCATTAAAAAGATGGAAGGAAGGAAGGAAGGAAGGAAGGAAGGAAGGAAGAAAGGACAGATAGAAGGAAGAAAGGAAGGAAAAGAAGGAGGAGAAGGAAGAGTAGAAAGGAATGAAGGAAGGAAAGAAGGAAGAAAAAGAAGACATGAAAGAAGGAAGGAAGAAAGGACAGATGGAAGGAAAGAAGGAAGGAATAAAAAGAACACAGAAAGGAAGGAAGGGAGGAAGGCAGGAAGGAAGGAAGATGGAAGGGAGGAAGGAAACAAGGATGGAAAGAAGGGAAAAGTGATAGGACGGAAAGAAAGGAGGGAAAGAAAGACAAAAGGAAAGAAGGTTGGAAGGAAGGAAAAGGGATTAGGAAGGAAGGGAAGAAAGGAAAAGAAGACAAAAAAGGAAGGAAGGAAGGAAAGGAAGGAAGGAAAAGAAGATGAAGGAAGGATGGAAGAAAGGACGGAGGAAGGAAGGAAGGAAAAGGGATTAGGAAGCAAAGAAGGAAGGAAGGAAGGAAGGAAGAAAGGAAAAAAAGACAAGAAAGGAAGGAAGGAAGGAAGGAAGGAAGGAAGGAAGGAAGGAAGGAAAGGAAGAAAGGAAAAGAAGATGAAGGAAAGATGGAAGGGAAGGTAGGACGGAGGGAAGGAAACAAAGCAGGAAAGAAGACAAGGAAGGAAGGAAGCAAGGAAGGAAAGGAAGAAAGGAAAGATGGAAGGAAGGAAGGAAGGATGGAGGGAAGGAAACAAGTAAGAAAGGGAGGATGGAAAGAAGGACAGATGACAGGAGGGTAGGAAGGAAAGTGGGCCGGACTGGACACCTTCGCGGGCAGGTTCTGGCCCACGGGCCGCATGTTTGACACCCCTGATGTAGACGGACCCCCCCCCCCCCCCATTGTGTGACTAATAAATGAATATTTTATCTTCCTACAGCCGTCTCTGTAAGTTAACAGGAAGTCACATCTGTGGTTTGACACGTCCAACACTAGTCTGAGAGGAAGCTCTTCATTAGGCCTCTACGACCACGCAGCACATCTTCAGCTGGGTGTCGACGAGCCTCTCGAGTGGAGCGGCGCTGCTAAACGTGTGAAATGTAGATGTAATGTTTTAATGAGGAAAGGAGGGAAGGAAGGAAGGGAGGGAAAGAAGGAAGGAGGGAAGGAGGGAAGGAAGGAAGGAGGGAAGGAAAGAAGAAGGAAGGAAGGAAAGGAGGGAGAAAGGAAGGAGGGAAGGAAGGAAAGAAAGAAAGGAGGCCTCCGACTGGGTGTCTCTGAACCCTCCTGTTGTCCTCAAGTCAAGGAAGGAAGGGAGGAAGGAAGGAGGGGGAGGGAAGGAAATGAAGGGAGGAAGGAGGGAGGAGGGAAGGAAAAAAGAAAGGAAGGAAGTAAAGGAGGGAAGGAAGGAAAGAAAGAAAGGAGGCCTCCGACTGGGTGTCTCTGAACCCTCCTGTTGTCCTCAAGTCAAGGAAGGAAGGGAGGAAGGAAGGAGGGGAGGGAAGGAATGAAGGGAGGAAGGAAGGAAGGAAGGAAGGAACGGAGGAAGGGAAGGAGAGAAGGAAAGGAGGGAAGGAAGGAGGGAGGGAGGAAGGAAGGAAAGGTGGAAGAAGGAAGGGAAGTAAGCCAATAGCTACTTTCCTTACTGAGGAGTTGGCAACACTGGTCATCTTTCCTACAGTCGTCTCTTTAAGTTAACAGGAAGTCACATCTGTGGTTTGACACGTCCAACCCTAGTCTGAGAGAAAGCTCTTCATTAGGCCTCTACGACCACGCAGCACATCTTCAGCTGGGTGTCGACGAGCCTCTCGAGTGGAGCGGCGCTGCTAAACGTGTGAAATGTAGATGTAATGTTTTAATGAGGAAAGGAGGGAAGGAAGGAAGGGAGGGAAAGAAGGAAGGAGGGAAGGAGGGAAGGAAGGAAGGAGGGAAGGAAAGAAGAAAGGAAGGAAGGAAAGGAGGGAGAAAGGAAGGAGGGAAGGAAAAAAGAAAGGAAGGGAGGAAAGGAGGGAGAAAGGAAGGAGGGAAGGAAGGGGAAGGAAGGAAGGAAGGAAAGAAAGAAAGAAAGGAGGCCTCCGACTGGGTGTCTCTGAAAACTCTATGTTACATTTACATACCCTCCTGTTGTCCTCAAGTCAAGGAAGGAAGGGAGGAAGGGAAGGAGAGAAGGAAAGGAGGGAAGGAAGGAGGGAGGGAGGGAGGAAGGAAAGGTGGAAGAAGGAAGGGAAGTAAGCCAGTCACATCTGTGTTTGACACGTCCAAACCTAGTCTGAGAGAAAGCTCTTCATTAGGCCTCTACAACCACGCAGCACATCTTCAGCCGGGTGTCGAGGAGCCTCTCGAGTGGAGCGGCGCTGCTAAACGTGTGAAATGTAGATGTAATGTTTTAATGAGGCTTCAGCTCAGCTCAACTCGACTCGGCTCACAGCTCTACAGCGAAACGCTTCCGATGGCCTCGCTGTTCCTCCGCTGTGTTTAAAGCTCATTAGCAGGAGGAGAGAAGCGGGAGGGGTTGTCTGAGGTTGTAGACAGTTGCTTATTAGTGGAGACTTTTAAGAGGCACATTCATAACTACACTGGGACATCTAATTAATCAGCTGCAGAAACACTGAGAGAACACTTTACAAACCTTTTTATTGTCTTCTGACCGTGTTAACAGACATGAAACTGGAGAAGGTGGCGACTGAGCTTAAATATGGGAGGGAAGGAAGGAAAGGAGTGAGGGAGGAGGGAGGGAAGGAAGGAAGGAGTAAGGAAGGGAGGGAGGAAGGAGGGAGGAAAGGAAGGAAAGGAGTGAGGAAGGGAGGATGAAGGAAGGAAAGGAGGGAGGGGGCAGGGAGGGAAGGAAGGAAAGGAGGGAGGAAGGGAGGGAAGGAAGGAAGGAAAGGAGGGAGGAAGGAGGGAGGGAAGGAAGGAAAGGAGTGAGGGAGGAGGGAGGGAAGGAAGGAATGAAGGAGGAAGGAAGGGAGGAAAAAGGAAGGAAAGGAGGGAGGAGGGAGGGAGGGAAGGAAGGAAAGGAGGGAGGAAGGAGGGAGGGAAGGAAGGAAGGGAGGAAAAAGGAAGGAAAGGAGGGAGGTAGGAGGGAGGGAAGGAAGGAAGGAAATGAGTGAGGGAGGAGGGAGGGAGGAAGGAGGGAGGAAAAAAGGTAGGAGGGTAGGAGGGAGGGAAGGAAGGAGGGAGGAGGGAGGGAAGGAAGGAAGGAAGGGAGGATGAAGGAAGGAAAGGAGGGAGGGGGCAGGAAGGAAAGAAAGGAGGAAGGAAAGAAAGGAGGAAGAAGGAAGGAAAGTAGGAGGGAATGAAGGAATGAAGGAAGGAGGCAGGGAGGGAAGGAAGGAAGGAAAGGAGGGAGGAAGGAAGGGAGGACGAAGGAAAGAAAGGAGGGAGGAAGGGAGGATGAAGGAAGGAAAGAAGGAGGGAGGAAGGAAGGATGAAGGGAGGAAAGAAGGAGGGAGGAAGGAAGGATGAAGGGAGGAAGGAAGGGAAGAAGAAGGAAGGAAAGGAGGAGGGAATGAAGGAAGGAATCAAGGAAGAAAGCAAAGGAGGAAGAAGGAAGGAAAGAAGGGAGGAAGGAAGGAAGGAAGGAAGGAAGGAATGAGGGGGAAGGAAGGACAGAAGGAAGGAAGCAAGGGTCAATTTGACCCGGGAGGACGATATTTAAATATAGCTTCTCGCTGTCTGCAGTTCCCTTAACGGCCACCGGGTGTCACTACTGAGCAGATTCTTACATTTAGGACTTTTAAACTAACTCATTTATCAGTTAGGCTCTAAAAAGCATCAAAGACAGTCTAACAAATAATACTAGTTTTAATCCACTGTGACCAAAGTTCATTTTGTTCCTCGTATTAAAAAAAAAATGAGGTCATGAAGACGAAAGTAGGAAAGTGATGAGAGAAGCAGTTTTATATCAACATGTTTGGGCCAATAAGAGAAGCTCGGTCTGCAGCCTGGATGACATTTAAATGTGTTTCTTTGGATAAAATGGATAAATTATTTAAAACGAATATATTTCAGTGACCTTTAAAAACTTCCTGAGACTTTATAAACTAGTCACACACACACAGACACACAGACACACAGACACACAGACACACAGACACACACAGACACACAGACACACACACACACACACACAGACACACAGACACACACACACACACACACACACGCACACAGAAGAATGGATGGAATAGACTTTATTATAACACCACCTTATTATTTTCTAGTGGAAAGGAAGGAAGGAAAGGAGGAAGCAAAGGAGGGAAGAAGGAAGGATGGAAGGAAGGAAGGAAGGAAGGAAGGAACGGAGGAGGGAATGAAGGAATGAAGGAAGGAAGGAAGGAAAGAAGGGAGGAAGGAAGGAAAGGAGGAGGGAATGAAGGAAGGAAGGAAAGAAGAAGGAAGGAAGAAGGAAGGAAAGGAGGAAGCAAAGGAGGGACGGAGGAAGGAAAGAAGGAAGGAAGAAAACGAGGGAAGAAGGAAGGATGGAAGGAAGGAAGGAAGGAAGGAAAGAAGGGAGGAAGGAAGGAAAGGAGGAGGGAATGAAGGAAGGAAGAAAAGGAGGGAGGAAGGAAGGAAAGAAAGGACGAAGGAAGGAAAGAAGGAAGGAAAGGAGGAGGGAATGAAGGAAGGAAGGAAGGAAGGAAGGAAGGAAGGAAGGAAGGAAGGAAGGAAGGAAGAAGGAAGGAAGAAGGAAGGAAAAGAGGAAGCAAAGGAGGGAGGGAGGAAGGAAAGAAAGGGGGAAGGAGGAAGGAAGGATGGAAAGAAGGAAGGAAGGAAGGAAGGAAGGAAGGAAGGAAAGAAGGGAGGCTGGTTTTAATGTTTCCATTGGAAGTATAATGGTATATATTTATGCTTCTAATGTTTGGTTTTTATGTAAAGCACTCTGAGTCGCCTCCGGGAGTGAAATGTGCTTTATAAATATGTAAATATATATATATATTTAAATAAAGCTGCGTTGCCTTTATTGGCTGTCTGGGTCTGAGAGACATTAAAGAAAGATTTTCCACACCTTCACACAACGACTAGAGAAGAAACATAAAAGATGTTTGTGCCTCCGACTGAGTCTGAAAACTCTCTTTTACATTAACCCTCCTCCTCAAGTCAAGGAAGGAAGGAAGGAAAGAAAGAAAAAGAAAGAAAGAAGACAGGAGGGGAGGAAGAAGGAAGGAGGGAGGGAGGAAGGAAGGAAATGAGGGAGGAAGGAAGGAAAGAAGGAGGGAAGGAATGAAAGGAGGGAGGGAGGAAGGAAGGAAGGAAGGAGGGGAGAGAGGGAGAAGGAACAAAGGGAGGATGAAGGTAGGAAGGAGGGAGGGAGGGAGGTAGGGAGGAAAGAAGGAATGAAGGAAAAGAAGACAGGAAGGAAGGAAAGAAGGAAGGAAGGAAGGAAGGAAGGAAGGAAAGAAGGAAGGAGGAAAAGAAGGAAGGCAGGAGGGAAGGAAAGAAGGAGGGAGGGAGGGGGGGAGGAACGAGGGAAGGGAAGAAGGAAGGATTGAGGAAGGATGAAGGAAAGGAGTGAAGGAATGAAGGAGGGAAGGAAGGAAGGGGGAAGGGAGAAAAGGAGGGAGGAAGGAAGGAAGGAAAGGAGGGAAGAAGAAGGAAGGAAGGAAAGGAGGGATAAAGGGTTAGAACTACAGGATTGAAATGTTGTAAACACTGAATTAAAGATGCTGTTGGACGTAGGCGACAGATTAACAGTCAGAGAAGAAGAAGAACGACCCCCCCCCCCTTCCCCCCCCCTCCCCCCTCACCCCCCCCCCCCCCCCAAAAAAACCCCCATCTTATATAACAATAATAACCCAGAAATGGAGGAATGGAGGAGTGAGTCTCTTTTTTTGGGTCTGAAGGCAAAACTGAAACTCTTTTAAGTCTTAGTGTCACGTCAGCGTTATCTGACAGAGAGGGAGGAGGGGGGGGGGGGGGGGCGAGAAGAGGGGGGGGGGGAGAAGAGGGGGGGGGGGGGTGCCGCAGAGACGCTACGAGGACACGGAGCACCTGGAGAGACGATCAGAATACCACAACCCCTCCCTTCAGTGGTTATAGATTTATTTATTCATCTTTTTCTTCCTGATTCTGAAGATTTACTTTCAAACTGTTTCAGACGATGAGACGATGAGTCATTTTGGTTTTGGTTTGGCGAGCGTGGAGAAAAGAGAAAACACCCGGTAGTGAGTCTAAAAAGAGGAATTACACACACACTGCTACACACTCACACACACACACACACACACACTTGTCTGGTCACACACACACACACACACACACACACACGCACACTTGCATGGTCATACTCATTGCTACACACACACACACACACACACACACTGCTACACACACACACACACACACACACTGGTCACTCATTGCTACACACACACACACACACACATTGCTACACACACACACACACACACACACACTTGCCTGGTCACACACACTGCTACACACAGGTCACTCATTGCTACACACACACACACTTGCATGGTCACACTCTGCTATACACACACACACACACACACACATGCATGGTCACACTCTGCTATACACACACACACACACACACACACATGCATGGTCACACTCTGCTATACACACACACACACACACATGCATGGTCACACTCTGCTATACACACACACACACACACATGCATGGTCACACTCTGCTATACACACACACGTACGTCTGGTCACACTCATTGCTACACACACACTTGCATGGTCACACTCTCATTGCTACACACACACACACACACACACACACACACACACTTGCATGGTCACACTCATTGCTATACACACACACACACACACTTCTGGTCACACATTGCTGCTACACACACACACACACATTGCTACACACACACACACACACACAGACACACACACACACACACACACACACACTTGCATGGTCACACTCATTGCTACACACACACACACACACACACACTTGCATGGTCACACTCATTGCCACACACACACACACACACACACACACACTTGCATGGTCACACTCATTGCTACACACACACACACACACACACAGGTCACTCATTGCTATACACACACACACACACACACACACACACACACACACACACACACACTTGCATGGTCACACTCGTTGCTACACACACACACACACACACACACACACACACACACACACACACACACACACACACACACACACACACACATGCATGGTCACACTCATTGCTACACACACACTTGCATGGTCACACTCTCATTGCTATACACACACACACACACACACACACACACACACACACACACACACACACACACACACACTTGCATGGTCACACTCTCATTGCTATACACACACACACACACACATACACATACACACACACACACACTTGCATGGTCACACTCATTGCTATACACACACACACACACACACACACACACACACACACACACACACACACTTCTGGTCACACACTGCTGCTGCTACACACACACACACACACACACACACACACACTTGCATGGTCACACTCGTTGCTACACACACACACACACACACACACACACACACACACACACAGGTCACTCATTGCTATACACACACACACACACTTGCATGGTCACACTCATTGCTATACACACACACACACGTACGTCTGGTCACACTCATTGCTATACACACACACACACACACACACACACACACACACACACACACACACACACACACACACACACACACATCAGAAGAAACATGTCACAGTGAGGTTTGTGTTTCCATATGTTGAACAAACCTTATTAAAAAAGATTAGACACATTTTACTGATAAATGATCCAAGTATATCATCATCTTCATCATCCTCATCATCATCATCATCATCATCATCACCACCACCATCTTCATCATCCTCATCCTCATCCTCATCACTCGTTAAACTTAAATTAACTCTTATTAACTCATCAGTTTGGCTCCATGTGTCCAGCAGAGCCTTCAGGTTCAGTAACTTTAAACCATCTGTATGAAGTCATGTGACAGAAATAGCTTCTTCTTCCTGTTTGTGGTATTTACTGAGAAACTCCGCCGATACTTCGTTTACTATTGTTACTGATGAAAGGCCGATATGTTCCTGTGTGGTCACTATTAATATATTCACTTTATTTTATTAAAGGAAAATAATGTTACATGATTTTTAAAGTAACTCCTAAAAAATAAGTTGTGTTAAATTTAGGGCTGTCAAACGATTAATTTTTTAAATCGAGATTAATCGCATAATTTCCATAGTTAATCACGATTAATGGCGTTTTGAATTGCATGTTTAAAATCCTGTTATTTTCCATTTGAAGGCAGTTTTAAGCCCATAATGTAAAGCATTTCTTACCAGAGTGTCTTAACTGGGAATCAATCACGGCTCTGCTGCGACTCCCACACTCCAAAATGGTCCTTTGGTGGAGCTGAGGCTGGCTTGGCTGCACCTGGGTGTTTAGCGTGGAGGTGCTAACTCAAACTCCACGTACTCCGGTGGTAGTTAAACTCCGTTTGACACAGGTTGCATTTTACTTTTGACTTGTCAACTGAAGCGTCTGGAAGTGTTTTAAAGTTAAACAAGCCGTTCAAAAGTCCAGTAGCTCTCTTACTTTCCATCAGCGCGGTAGGTTTACTGCAGGAGGCCACTTCAAAGCATAGCGCTACAGCTAGAGGAGCCGTCTACGGGGGAGTAGAAGGGACAAAAAGGCTTGCAACATTAAAATGCGAAAAAAAGGAACGCATTATGGATTGCATTAATCTAATCGCGATTAACGCGTTAATGCTGACAGCCCTAGTTGAATTGCTGCAATATCTCGTCATTCGGTACCAAATTACCAAATAACCCCACCCAATGTCTACCCAGGTGAGCAGCTACACCTTAAACTAAACTAAGCTTAACAATTAATCTTAATTTTATCGAAATTGCACTATGGTAACTGCAATATTCACATTGCAGGAGGAATAATATTTGTCAAAAAGGCGTCAAAATGTGTCAAAATACAGTTTTAAATTAAATTAAATAAGTTACACTGAACAGATATTGAAGTAGAAATCACCTAATAATCATTTTAATATGTTTTTCAATCAAATATGAGCATAATGACCATCCTCTATAATATCGTAATTGCGGTATCGTCAAAATAATCGCGATATTTCTCTAAATCGTTCAGTACTCGGTGTGTCTAATTATGTGTGTTTCATAACAGACTGAACATAAAGCCTCCACCCATTCATTGGCACTCCCTCAGCCAGCAGAAGAGGAACCAGATCACCTGCTTTCACTCATAAAAAAAAAAAATAGAAATATGCACGGTATGTAAATATCGGCGAGCAGGAGACAGGAGGAGGAATATCGGCGCGTTAAATGCCGATAATGTGACTTTTCATTCATATTTACTCATCTTTCTGTAACTCTTTGTGTTTCTTACCTTGAGCGATGGCAATGGACTCGAAACTCTGCAGCTCCTTCAGTAAACACGCCCTCTCTTTGGGCTGCAGCGGTAGATGAAGTCTTTGGCGATGAGCGGAGAGTTCAGCGGCTCCCTCGGCTCGTTTCTCCCGTGTGTT
Organism: Scomber colias; assembly: GCA_021039105.1. Taxonomy (NCBI): domain Eukaryota; kingdom Metazoa; phylum Chordata; class Actinopteri; order Scombriformes; family Scombridae; genus Scomber; species Scomber colias. The sequence goes on from JAJDFG010001819.1 coordinate 16,533, forward strand.
CCATCAGGCGAGCCGGCGTGTGGAGCTCCATCCCCGGCGTGAGGAGCCCCGTCCCCGCGTGAGGCGCCCTATCCCCGGCAGCCTCGGTGCTGTCACCCCCGGTGTCAACTTCAACAAAACCGGTGTGACAGCTCTATGTAGACACAGCTTAAACATTATGGTAAAAATAAATAACTAATCCTATCTTTAAAATATAAAAAAAAAATGTTGAAAAAAGCCCTTTTTTGATGGTTCTTTAAGGGCCGGTCCTCCGCTAGCAGCTCCCCGCTCAGAGAGCGCTGCCGCCCGGGTAGAAGTTGTACGTTTCTCGGTCTTCTTATCGAGCTAAATCCGAGCTCATCGGGAGGAAGAAACCGGTGTGACAGCTCTATGTAGACAAAGCTTAAACATTATGATAAAAATAAATATCTATTCTTATCTTTAAAATATAAAAACTGCCCTTTGTTGATGGTTCTTTAAGGGCCGATCATCCGTCTGCAGCTCCCCGCTCTGACAGCGCTGCCGCCCGGGTAGAAGTTGTACGTTTCTCGGTCTCTTAGCGAGCTAAATCCGAGCTCCGCAGGGGGAAAAACCGGTGAATTTTTTGCTGTCGGTGTTTGTAAAGCTCCGGTACACTCTCAAGCTGAGGCCCATGTCCTCTTTACGGTGCTTTCCACCGATTAAAGCCGACTTTATGATCCCTTAGACTCGGAGGTCAGGAGGAGTTTCTGCACATGGACTTCAAGCTAAGAACTACAGCAACGATAAGCAACCGCTATATATACACCAACTTCCTGTCTGACCTTTCAGAATAATATGATCTACTTCCGGTTACGCCTTTTCACATTAAAATGACTGGTGCTAAACGTTGGCCGCAGTCTATTTAATTTTTTAAAAGTGTTCAATTTGAAATTAAATTAAGTTAAAGTAAAGACACGAGAATAAAAAGTTACAGTTAATTTTTTTATTTATTTATTACTATTTATATTTATTACTTTCTTTTTTATCTCTTTATTTTTTAAAACTTATTTATTGTTTTTCTCTCATCCCATTCTTTCTTTATTTTTATATATTGTCTAGTCTACTATTTTATTCTTCATATATATATTTATTTATTACATATGTGTATTTTGGGAGGGAGGGAGGACAAGAAAAAAGAAGGGGGAAAAGGGTATTGATATATACACATGAATTTTCCAATGGAGATTAATAAAGTCTATCAATCAATCTATCCATCTATCCATCTATCTATCTATCTATCTATCTATCTATCTATCTATCTATCTATCTATCTATCTATCTATCTATCTATCTATCTATCTATCCATCCATCTATCTATCTATCTATCTATCTATCTATCTATCTATCTATATATAATTAGTTAATCCCATGCACTGATTAGAGTATAACTGTGTGTGTTTATGGTTTAATAAAGAACATATTATTTCTAGTTTTTGTCTTATTTGACTCAAATTAAGTCTCATAATTGTACCTTAACCCTTATATACTGTTCATATTCTGACTCTTAATTAGTCTCTACATCAATTCACATTCATAAACTCTCCCATCAGTCATTAAATAAATGTTTGATTTACATTCAAAGTTCCCTTGATTGTTACACTTACCATACACTCTGTTCACATTATCGTCTATAAACCAATATATTTATTTCCCACTCTGCAGGTAAACTTTCCCTCCAGCTTCTCAAACATAGCAGCAGACTACAAGTCCCATCTTGATCAGGAATCAAACTCCTGTAGTCAGTAATGTGAACCACTGAGCCGTTAACAGTAGAGATGGATGTAATGTCCCTATTTCCTAAAGTAACCTAGGACAACATGTGTGTGTGTGTGTGTGTGTGTGTGTGTGTGTGTGTGTGTGTGTGTAGGTGTGTGTGTGTGTAGGTGCATAAAACTAAAACAAATACCTATAGCAGTGTAACCAAAGCAAAGTGTGACTGTAAAAGAGAGCAGAGCTGCAGCCTGGCTTAACCCTCCTGTTGTGGGAGGGAGGGAGGAAAGGAGGAAGGAAATGAGGAAGGAAGGAAGGAAGGAAGGAAGGAAGGAAGGAAGGAAGGAAGGAAGGAAGGAAGGAAGGAAGGAAAGGAGTAAGGAGGGAGGGAGGGAGGGAAGGAAGGAAGGAAGGAAGGAAGGAAGGAAGGAAGGAAGGAAGGAAGGAAGGAAGGAAAGGAGTAAGGAGGAAAAGAGAAAGGAATCTAAATTTAGAGAAGGAAGGAAGGAAGGAAGGAAGGAAGGAAAGAAAGAAAGAAAGAAAGGAGTAAGGAGGAAAAGAGAAAGGAATTTAGGAGAGAAGGAAGGAAGGAAGGAAAGAAAGGAGGAGGGAGGGAGGAAAGGAGGAAGGAAGAAAGGAAGGAAGGAAAGGAGTAAGAAGGGAGGGAGGAAGGAAGGGAGGAAAGAAGCAAGGAAGAAATGAAAGAGGGAAGGAGGGGAAGAAGGAACAGTCAAAAGAGACAGGATTGGAAGAGGAAGGTTATATAACCTGGTAACCGGGCCCTTGGGTGCTCCATGTTATATTAACAATCCACCAGTAGAGGGAGCCACACAACAACCACAAGATAACACCAGGAGGGTTAGGGTTAGATCAGGGGTGTCAAACATGCGGCCCGTGGGCCAGAACCGGCCCGCCAAGGGGTGCGATCCGGCCCACTTTCCTTTCTGTGTTCTTTTCCTTCCTTCCTTTCTTCCTTCCTCCATTTCCCCCGTCTGTCCTTCCTTCATTCCTTCCTTCCTTCTGTCTGTCCTTCCTACTTTTCTTCCCTCTTTCCTGTTGTCTGTCTGTCTGTCTTTCCCTCTTTCCTTCCTTCCTTTCTTCCTTCCTTCCTTCCTTCCATCTCTCTAATGATCCGGCCCACATGAGATCAAATTGGTCTGTATGTGGCCCTCGAATGAAGATGAGTTTGACACCTCTGGGTTAGATCAAGGGTTCGAGACCTGTTGGGATGATGTTACTAACACTAACCCTAAGGCTGTCCTGAGTGTCTTTTACACATTAATTATAATTTAATGAGATTTCACACCCCAGTTAAACCCACAGCAACAATATCTGATACCTGAAATACCTGAGACTTGGAGGAATGCTGCTATACATGCAGAGTTGGAAACATGACTGTAAAATCATTGATACCACCGTTTGAAGGGTGAAAATGTGAAAATCTCGGGTTGAGAGATGAAAACCAGAATATTAATGTTAAAGTGAATATGAGCATTAAGAAACAAGATTATTCACGTTATGGTTCAAGTACTCTAAAGTGTCTCTGTGTCCTCAGTGGTGCTGTTACTAAGGTTTACTAAGGCTGTCCTGGTTGTCTTTTACACATTCATTATAATTTAACCCTTAAACAGGCAGGAGTGGAAAATTAGATGGAAAAAATCCTTATTAGTTATGTCATTTGCACCTAAAGTAAGGAAGGAAGGAAGGAGGAAAGGAAGGAAGGAAGAAGGAAGGAAAGGAAGGAGGGAGGGAGGAAGGAAGGTAGGAAGGAAAGGAGGGAAGAAGGAAGGAAAGGAAGGAGGGAGGGAGGAAGCAAGGAAGGTAGGAAAGGAGGGAAGACAGAAGGAAAGGAGGGAGGAAGGAAGGAAGGGAGGAAGGAAAGAAGGGAGGGAGGGAGGAAGGAAGGAAGGAAGGAAGGAAGGAAGGAAGGAAGGAAGGAAGGAAGGAAGGAAGGAAGGGTTGGAAAAAAGGAAGGAAGTAAGAAAGGACAGAAGGAGGGAACATTTACCCTAACAGCTGAACTTAGATCTAAGGAAGGAAGGAAGGAAGGAAGGAAGGAAGGAAGGAAGGAAGGAAGGAAGGAAGGACCCAGGAGGACAACAGGAAGTTTAAAGAGTCTGTATCTCCTGGTGCACGTTGTCTGTTTAAGGGTTAAAGAGACGTTAAGTTTTATCTCTGACAGTTTTAACCCACAGAAACAATATCTGATATGAATATAAATAAAGTGCAGTAGAGATTTAGACACAAATAACCTTTTAAATAAATCTTATTTCAACACATAATTATTGATCTATGTTCAGTTTGAATTATTAAGAGACACGTTGACCTTTTACTGCGGAAACTAAACAGACTCAGAAATCATGTTGAACTGTGAACAGTCTCAGCTTCATCTTCTCTGAGCTTCACTCACATCTGTTCTGTAGGTTTCTATTAATCTTCCTGTCGTCCTCACGTCTGTTTTGACTGTTCCTTCTTTCCTTCATTCCCTTCCTCCCTCCTTCTTTCCTTCCTCCCTCCTTCTTTCTTTCCTTCCTCCTTCTTTCTTTCCTTCCTCCTTCTTTCCTTCCATCACCCCTCCTTTCCTTCATTCCCTTCCTCCCTCCTTCTTTCTTTCCACCCCCCACCTCCCTTCCTTCTTCCCTCTCCTTCATTCCTCCATCCTTTCCGCCCTCCCTTCTTCTGTCCTCCCTCCCTCCTTCTTTCCTTCCTTCCACCCTCCCTCCTCCATTCCTTCCATCCTTCCTTCTTTCTTTCCTTCCTCTCTTTGCTCCTTTTCCTTCCTTCTGTCCTCCCTCCCTCTCTTTCCTTCCTTCCTTCTCTTTCTTTCCTCATTTTCCTTCCTTCTGTCCTTCCTCCCTCCTTCTCTTTCTTTCCTCCCCCAACCTTCCTCCCTTCCTTCCCTTATTTCCTTCCTCCCTCTCATCCTCCCTTGACTCGAGGACATGAGTGTGAAGCGATGTGTATTTAAAGGTGATGTTTAAGATAAAAGCCAGAGACAATATCAAAGATGATTTTATTTACATAAATCTCTTTTTAAAACAAAAGGCAAAATGAAAAAGCTTTTATCTCCTTAAAAAGCTTCCAGAACAATCAACCTAATCATCAAAAAGTCCTTCAATATCCCCCCAACCCCACCCCACCCCCCCATTACCCCCCCCCCCCCTCCAAACCCCCCCAAAAATCACCTCTCATTCCTTGCAGCTTATTCTCTGCAGACCAGTAATTACAACAGTAATGAACATAAGTGTAAGACGTTCAGGCTGTGAAGTCTAAACAACGTAATACTCGTAGGAGTTGTGCTTCAAAGCTTTTTAATACAAATGCACGATGAAGATCTCTGCGCTGGTCGAGGATCCGGTTGGTTGGTTTACTGTCGGGACTGTCGAAGGCACATCTAGTGCCGGGAGCTCAAAGGTTTTTGGGATCAGAGTCAGTCGGACTCGGTCTGCTGCTGGAACCCAAGCTCAAAACATCACGACATGAAATCTGCATCTTCACAAAGAGTTTAGTCCACTTTCCTTTTCCACACGTTTCTGCAGACAGTCAAGTTTGTTTTTTGTTTTTTTTTTAAGGCCTGGAAACACAGAACTCCTCCAGCCCTGCAGCCCTCCAGCCCTGCAACCCTGCAACCCTCCAGCCCTGCAGCTCTCCAACCCTCCAACCCTCCAACCCTCCAGCCCTCCAGCCCTCCAACCCTGCAGCCCTCCAACCCTCCAACCCTGCAGCCCTGCAGCCCTCCAGCCCTCCAACCCTCCAACCCTCCAGCCCTCCAGCCCTCCAGCCCTGCAGCCCTCCAGCCCTGCAGCCCTCCAGCCCTCCAGCCCTCCAACCCTCCAACCCTGCAGCCCTCCAGCCCTGCAGCCCTCCAGCCCTCCAACCCTGCAGCCCTCCAACTCTGCAGCCATCCAACCCTCCAGCCATCCAACCCTCCAGCCCTCCAGCGGGACCCTGAGACTAGAAAACACAGTTTGAGCCTTCGTTATAAAAAGGTGCAGTCGTCTCTCTCCGTGTGTCAGAAGGAGGAAGCTCCTCTCTGTACCAGTGATTCAAAACACACAGAAAAGAAAAAGAAAAGGTGCTTTTACTGAAAGACAGACTATTATTAGCACAGGTTTAAACTGATGATGTCATCTCTTTGCTTCATCGAGTCATCAGCAGACAAACAGAAGTTTCACCTTTTTCATGATTATTGAGACACGAACAGAAAAACTACTAATAATCAGATTTTAGATTTTTTTTTTTTTTTGGGATCGAGCTGCAAACCAAACTCTCTTCATCTCTTTATCACATTCAAACCAAATCTGTGGGTCTGAAACCAAAACTGAAGATTGATTTTCTGTAAGGAGAGAAAGAGGGAAGAAAAAAAAAATAATAATAATAATTTGGAGAGGAGAGAGGAAGGAGAGCAAGAGGAGAGGAAGGAGAGGAAGAGGGAGAGGAAGTAGAGGGAGAGGAGAGGAGAGGAGAGGGAGAGGAGGAGGGAGAGGAGAGGGAGAGGAGGAGGGAGAGAAGAGGGAGAGGAGGAGGGAGAGAAGAGGGAGAGAAGAGGAAGAGGAAAGGAAGAGGAGAAGACAGGTAGGGAAGAGGAGGGGAAAGGAAGAGGGAGAGGAGAGGAGAGGAAGAGGAGAGGGAGAGGAAGAGGAGAGGACAGGAGGGGAAGAGAGGAAGAGGGAGAGGAGAGGGAGAGGAAGTAGAGGGAGAGGAGAGGAAGAGGAGAGGAAGAGGAGAGGAAGTAGAGGGAGAGGAGAGGAAGAGGGGAGGAAGAGGAGAGAAGAGGAGAGAAGAGGAAGAGAAGGAGAGGAGAGGAAGAGGAATCTGGGGTCTGAAACCAAAACTGAAGATTGATTTTCTTGAGGAGAGAAAAGTGGGAAGAAAAAAAAAAGAAAAAAAGAAAAAGCAAGCTCTCTCTTTTCTGATGGTAAAGGGAGAAAGTGTGCATGTGTGTTTTTCTTATATGTACAATAACGTACATGAATGTGAGAGCGGTCACACTAGAGACCAGTAGTAGTAGTAGTAGTAGTAGATGAGTAGAGGTATATCAGTGAGTACAGTAGGAAGTCACTTTAAATACATCACACACATCCTCTCTGTGATTCCCTCTGGGTTCAGAGTCCATAGAAAACTGCTTCACTGTCCTTCATTCACTCTCTCACTCACTCTCTCCTTCTTTCTCTCTTCTCTCTAAGTTTGTTAAGGACAAAAAAAACCCCACAAAGATTTGAGCTGCTATCGATCTACAGGTCAGGATTTTAAAGCCCTCGAGGTTTAGATTTAGAAACGTAAATTCCTTAAGTTCCTTATTTCCACAGAATCTGCAAAAAAAAAAAAAAATCAGTCACCTCCAGACTTGCAGATTTAATTCAAGCTCAAACTCGTCTCAGTTTTTTTAAATTTTTGTCGTTAATAAACTCTCAGTCCTCACACTGCATCATTCACTCTCTCTCTCTCTCTCTCTCTCTCTCTCTCCTTCTTTCTTTCACTCTCTCACAAATATTCTGTTCAAGTTTGTTAAAGACAAAAAAAAAAAAAAAACACACACACAAACTTGAGCTGCTATCGATCTGCAAGTCAGGATTTGAAAGCCCTCGAGGTCGATTTAGACAAAAAAGTAAATGAAATGGATGTTTTGATCCTGTGGAGAAGTTCCTCAATGCCAAAAATCTGTTGGTTAAATCTTTCAAATCTGCAAAAAACTAAAAATAAATAAATAAATCAGTCAAATCCAGACTTGCAGATTTGATTCAAGTTAAAACTCGTCTGTTTTTTTGTTTCTTGTCGTTAATAAACTCTCTCTCCTCTTTGTTTCCCTCCATTAATAAACTGCAAGGAAACGTGAACTGCATCATTCACTCTCTCTCTCTCTCTTTCTCTCACAAATATTCTGTTCAAGTTTGTTAAGGACAAAAAAAGTTGCAGGTCAGGATTTGAAAGCCCTCGAGGTTCAGATTTAGACAAAAAACATAAATAAAATTGATGTTTTGAGTCTGCAGAAAACTTACTGACTTATTTTCTGATTTCCACAGAATCTGCAAAAAAAAAAACCTACCAAAAAAAAAAAAAATCTGTCAAATCCAGACTTGCAGATTTAATTCAAGCTCAAACTCGTCTGTTTTTTTGTGTTTCTTGTCGTTAATAAACTCTCTCCTCTCTCTCCTCTTTGTTTCCCTCCATTAATAAACTGCAAGGGAACGTGAACTGCATCTTAAGACATCGTCTAAGCACATTACATGTCGGCAGGCACACACACACCAGATCACACGAGATCACACGGGATCACACACGAGATCACATGAGATCACACATGAGATCACACATGAGATCACACATGAGATCACACATGAGATCACGCGAGATCACATGAGAACATACACCAGATCACACAAGATCCTACACCAGATCACACGAGATCACATGAGATCACGCGAGATCACACATGAGATCACGCGAGATCACACATATCACACACGAGACTCACCGAGGCTGCAGAGGTGACGCGATAGTTAAACTATTAATCTTCTCTAAGGGGGGAAATTAAAATGTTTAACGAGCTCAACAAGAAAAACTTTGATATCTTATTTTTAATCTAATATTTAACGGATGTGTGACTTTTTTTTTTTTTTTTTGGCGATGTGGGGAAATAAATAATTAGATGAGAAACAGCTGAGCCGACAAAAAAAATCTGTGATAAAGAGAAAAAGAAAAAATGAGGATGTTTATGGTCGACATCATGCAGCCCCAACACACACACACACACACTCACACACACACACACACACACACACACACACACACACACACACACACACACACACACACACACACACACACACACACACACACACACACACACACACAAACACACAGAGAATGAGAGCAGCAGTTACTCTTTCCTTGAGCCCTTATAGAGTAAAAACCCAAACTCAAAAAAAAAGAAAAAAGAAAAAAAAGAAAAACTAAACAAAAAAGAAACTAACAAGAGAAAAAAAAAAAGAGAAAGACATCCCTGACATTGTTCAAGAACAAATTAAAGTCGCTGAATTTCTGTTTTATAATTCTTTTTTGTTTTTTTAACTTAAATATAATAAAGATATATATGTATATTCTTCTCTAGATCTCATTAGTTTGTATTATTCTCAGTCCTCTGTGGAGTCTGTGTCATCGTTGATATAATCTTCTTCTATCGGCGTCCCTCCGTTTTGCGTCCCCCACTCGTCTTCATCGTACTCTATGCTGTCGTTATCCTCCAGTAGTTCGTTATCAAGCTCTCCCTCCGCCGCCGCCGCCCCTACCCCCCCCACCGCTCCATCACCAGGGGGGTCATCAACCAGCTGGTCCTCCCCGTCTGCGGCGGGCGGAGCGTCGGGGTCCGGCGGAGCGGCGTAGCCCCCGTTATTGTTGGAGAAGGCGGCTCGGTCTCGGCTCTCCTCCTCCACGTAGACCCGCTGGTGGCACATGGGGCACGTGTCCTGGATGTAGAGCCACTTCCTCAGGCACAGCGCGTGGAAGTAGTGGTGGCACGGCGTGATGCGGGCCGACGTGGCGAACTCCTGGTAGCAGATGGCGCAGACGTCCTCGATGTCGCTCAGCTGGTCGC
>JAJDFG010000182.1:635000-636027 GCA_021039105.1 Scomber colias
CAATCTGAAATGTAAACCAATGAGATGTTATAGCAGGAAAAGTGGAGGGTTATTCTACATGTTATTTTTAGTTACCCCCCCCCCCCCCCCCAACTTGTTTAGTGTTACTGTTTTCCAGGAAGTCTCAAGGCTTTTGAATTTTCTGCAGTGGAGTCATTACACACAGTTGAAAGGTCAGCTTGCAGCTAATGAGAGAGAGAGGGAGAGAGAGAGAGAGAGAGAGAGAGAGAGAGAGAGAGAGAGAAGGCATGTGTCTGTATGTCTCCGTTCTAAATATGGAGTCCAGCTATCTGACGAGTGTCCATTTCCAAACATCAATACCAGTGATGAAGGAGAGAGAGGGACAAAGAGACGGAGAGAGGAGAGAGGGTGTGATAGTGAGAGAGAGAGAGAGACAGAGACAGGAGGGATAAACTGGCTTGGGGGAAACCAAAATAATGAAATATTTCCAGGTGGAATATAGAGACACATTTTAATATTTCTTTACAACTACTGGTGCGATTCAACGATTAGTTTCCATTCTCCACTACAGCACACTGTGCAGTAACAGCAGTCCTGCAGCTTGATTGCATGTCACGCTGTGTGAAATAGATGTAATAAAATCTTGATTGCTATCTGTCTCAGACTGTGCATTGTCATATTTTTAAAGGCGTTGTTAAGACTGAGTGTTTAATACCTGGTAAAAAATCTCTATCTATCTCCACAATGTAAATAAAAAGACACTCTGGGTCAGCTTGCATCCACCTGTCTCCGCTGTTCTCATGTTATGACGATGCAAACGAGTGATTGAGTTCTGATTGCTGGTTCGATAAGGCTCGTCTGCAGTCGAGAACCAGTGATTTCACCACCAATCTCCCAACGGAAGTCAACTTTTGTTTGCAGCAGCCCAACATCTAATTGTGTGTCAGAGCCTTGTGACCAATGATGCCTTTTGTCTTAATTTGTCTCTCTCTCTCTCTCTCTCTCTCTCCTTCCTCTGGCCGTATCACTCTTTCTTTTTAGTCTAAATATGGAAGTTATTTTTGCA
>JAJDFG010001820.1:0-25803 GCA_021039105.1 Scomber colias
AAGAAGGAAGGGAGGAAGGAAGAGAAGAGAAGACAGGAAGGAAGGAAGGAAAAGAGGAAGAAGGAAACTGGGCCTCATGTTTGACCCCCCTGGTCTGAAGGCTGGCTGGTTTTAGGTGAGGAGGAGGAGGAGGAGGAGGAGGAAGGTTAGAAACACATTTCACAGCCTGAAAACTCGACTCTTTGTTCACCAATTAGAATGCATCAAGTGCAAATCACCTGCTGGTTTACTGTTTGGGGGAGGGGGGGGGGGGGGGGGGGTGGAGGGGGGACGGGGGGCGAGGGGGGGGGGGCTGCTGCCCTCCGCTGTGCCCAGAATTGAAATGGGACCTGATTAGTCTCGCATCGCCGACTCCTCGGGTGAATCCATTCAATGCTGCAACAAGCTGGGAGGAAGAGGAGGGAGGAGGAAGAGGAGGGGGGGGGGGGGGGGGAGAAAGAGGAGGGGGGAGGAAGAGGAGAGGGGAGGGAGGAGTGAGATAGGAAGAAGAAGAGGAGGGGGGAGGAAGAGGAGGGGAGGAAGAAGTGGGGGAGTGAGGAAGAGGAGGGAGGAAGGGGAGGAAGAGGAAGGGGTGAAGAAGAGGGGGGAGGAGGAAGAGGAGAGAGGAAGAAGAGGAGGGAGGGAGGGAGGGAGGAAGGGGGGAGGAGGGAGGAGGAAGAGGAGGGAGGGAGGAGGGAGGAGGAAGAGGAGGGAGGGAGGAGGGAGGGAGGAGGAAGAGGAGAGGGGAGGGAGGAGAGAGGAGGAAGAGGAGGCGGAGAGAGGAGGAAGAGGAGAGAGGAAGGGGAGGGAGGAGGAAGAAGAGGGGGAGGAGGAAGAGGAGAGGAAGAAGAGGAGGAAAGAGGAGTTCTGATGTCCAGATGATTTTGAAACGTTGATTAAAAAGTGAAGCAGGAATATTTTTAAAACAGTGACGAAGTTTAAATGAGGTCAGCAGCAGTTTGAGGTTTTCTCTTTTTTTTCTTTTTTGATGTTTCCCCAAAAAACACAACACACACACACACACACACACACACACACACACACACACACACACACACACACACACACACACAGCGCTGGAGATGTTTTGGATGTGTGTTGCTGTGCTCCCGGTTGCTATTGGTTTCCATTCAATTCAACACATTATCAAAACTGAACTGTAGAAACCCCGAAGCTCCAAATAAGCTCCCCATAAACACGACGCTACACTCGGGTTTTTATTTAAGGGATTAAATGAAAGAATCAAACCCAGAAATGATCTAAAAATAAAACAGATTTAAGATCATTACATTAAACATATAAAAATGCATCAAGATAAAATATAAAAGCTTCACATAGCAACATAAAAATACATTTAAATATGTTTAACCCTTTACATACTGTTCATATACTGACAGACGGAAGGAAGGAAGGAAGGAAGGAAGGAGGGAGGGAAGACAGATGGAAGGAAGGAAGGAAGGAAGGAAAGCTCGAAGGAAGGAAGAAAGGGAGCAAGGACAGATGGAAGGAAGAGAAGAGGACAAGAAGGAAGGAAGGGAAGACAGAAGGAAGGAAGGAAGGATGGGAAGACCGATGGAAGGAAGGAAGGAGGGAAGGAAAGCTGGAAGGAAGGAAGAAAGGGAGCAAGGACAGATGGAAGGAAGAGAAGAGGACAAGAAGGAAGGAAGGGAAGACAGATGGTAGGAAGGAAGGAAGGAAGGAAGAAAGGGAGCAAGGACAGATGGAAGGAAGAGAAGGAAAGCTGGGAGAAAGGAAGAAAGGGAGCAAGGACAGATGGAAGGAAGGAAGAAAGGGAGCAAGGACAGATGGAAGGAGGGAAGAAAGGGAGCAAGGACAGATGGAAGGAAGAGAAGGAAAGCTGGGAGAAAGGAAGAAAGGGAGCAAGGACAGATGAAAGGAAGAGAAGGAAAGCTGGGAGAAAGGAAGAAAGGGAGCAAGGAAAGCTGGGAGGAAGGAAGAAAGGGAGCAAGGACAGATGGAAGGAAGGAAGAAAGGGAGCAAGGACAGATGGAAGGAAGAGAAGGAAAGCTGGGAGGAAGGAAGAAAGGGAGCAAGGACAGATGGAAGGAAGAAAGGAAGGATGGAAGGGAAGACAGAAGGAAGGAAGGAAGGAAGAGATAAAGGGAGCAAGGACAGATGGAACTTTACATATACTGTTCATATACTGATATTTATTTATGGGGGAAATAAGACATTTAAAAACACTATTTAATAGAATATAAAGAATATAGTAACATGTTTGAATGCTGATTTTTGAATTTTGTATTAAAAACAAGTCAAATTTAAACGTTTTAATTAAGGCTGTCAGCGTTAACGCGTTAATCGTGGTTAGATTAATGTAATACATAACGCGTTAATTTTTATTTAATGGCATTTTAATGTTGCAAGCCTTTTTGTCCCTTCTACCCCCCCGTAGACGGCTCCTCTAGCTGTAGCGCTATGCTTTGAAGTGGCCTCCTGCAGTAAACCTACCGCGCTGATGGAAAGTAAGAGAGCTACTGGACTTTTGAACGGCTTGTTTAACTTTAAAACACTTCCAGACGCTTCAGTTGACAAGTCAAAAGTAAAATGCAACCTGTGTCAAACGGAGTTTAACTACCACCGGAGTACGTGGAGTTTGAGTTAGCACCTCCACGCTAAACACCCAGGTGCAGCCAAGCCAGCCTCAGCTCCACCAAAGGACCATTTTGGAGTGTGGGAGTCGCAGCAGAGCCGTGATTGATTCCCAGTTAAGACACTCTGGTAAGAAATGCTTTACATTATGGGCTTAAAACTGCCTTCACATGGAAAATAACAGGATTTTAAACATGCAATTCAAAATGCGATTAATCGCGATTAACTATGGAAATTCTGCGATTAATCACTTGGAATTAAATTAGTTTTGTTTGACTTTTGGGGAATTTGTTTTTTTTCCAATTATAATGACAGAAATTTAATCCTTAATCCTCGACCAACTTCTCTCTAAAGCTCAACATCACCAGTTCACTACAGAGTAAAGTCACTTTCTTTGTGCAGACTGTAAAATAGTTTCCAGGTCTTTGATTCACAGACGTGTGTTCAGTTCGTTTACGGCTGTTTTTATCGGTTTGAGTCGAGAAAATAAATAAAAAGTGAGTGTGAGTCAATTTAACAACTCTGAAAGCGACATATTTGAACAATTATAGTGGTGGGGGAAAAAAAGGAGGAAACAATCTTTTAACAAACAGACTGAAACTATCTGAACGAGGCGGAGACGTCAATCACAGCCGGTCGGTTTAAAGAGCAAAACAAAATAACAACGAATAAATGAATAAAATCAGAAACTCTGCTCCATGAGAGAGAAAAGGAACAGATAATGAAACAGGAAGTGCATTTTTGGTTAATCCACAATGAATAAAACCTGAATATTTTATCACATTGATCAAATAAATCAGCAATAATCATATAAAAATCATATAAAAAAGGAAGAAATAAGCTGTAAATGTAGATAAAAAGGATAAATATGTTTAAATCTCTGATAGTAAAAACAGTTTTCATGCTCTACATTATAATATTTTATTTTTGTTCTTTTATAAAAACATGATTTTTCCATTATCGCTGGTTTAAATGAGTTTTTCGGCCTTTTAATAGAAAACTGAAGAGCTTTATTAATGGATTCATGGATATTTAGTTTAAAGGGTTTTTAACTAAAGATGAAATTAAATCTCTTCATGCTTTTAGATGAATGGATTAAATGAATGGATTATGATACATTAAGGTAGTTTAAATGAGGTTTCTGTTTAAGGGTTTTTAAGTGAGGAAAAACAAATGGAAATTGATCCTGACTGATATTAAAGACACATTTGACTTTTAACTTCAGTCTTAAATGTATTATTAATGATCTATTAAATATAAAATGTAGGTTTTATTTGTTTTCTGCATGTTTAATGAATTTTAAAGGAGAATAAAACCATCTGAACAGTAGAAATGCTTATTTAAGGGGGATTTATGGGTTTTAAATTCAATTTAATCAACAAAAAGACTCTTTAATAGATTACTAGTGGATTATTAAATATATATATATAAGTTAATAAATATATATATAAGGTGTTTTTATTAGTTCTCTGCATGCTTGTTTTACTGGAAATACGACTGCATGCTTTTCTAAATGCTGCACAGTAAAATAAATTCTAGTGTATTTGTATCTGTTGTCGGTGCAGGAATGATTGATATCGTAGAAACTGTCGGGTCACGCTCTTGAATCTCATCATCTCGTCTTCGCTGTCTCTCTCTGCGGTTTCTTCCTGTTTGTGGTTTGCTGCTCGTTTATCTCTGAATCTTTTTCTTTTTTTTTTTTGTCTGCTGAGGTTTTTCACTCAGACCTCTTCGACCGCAGCGGGGGGGGGGGGGGGGCTAGTGTCTGGGAGCTAAATCTCTCTTTTGTCTTCCGGAGACAGAGCAGCGTTCTTACGTTACAAAAAAACTCCAATCGGGGAAAAACGGGTCGCGTGACTTCGCTTTACAATCAATACGAGGAAGAAAGAGAGAGAGAGAAATGTTCCATCTGCACACAACGCTGTTAACATGCCAAGCACTGAGATTTATGTGATGGCTAGAGGAGGCAAGGAGAGAGAGAGGAAGGAAAGGAAAGATGCATCCTGAAGTCGGAGGAAGGAAAGGAAAGGAAAGGAAAGGAAAGATGCATCCTGAAGAGAAAGGAAAGGAAAGGAAAGGAAAGGAAAGGAAAGGAAAGGAAAGGAAAGGAAAGATGCATCCTGAAGAGAAAGGAAAGGAAAGGAAAGGAAAGATGCATCCTGAAGAGAAAGGAAAGGAAAGGAAAGGAAAGATGCATCCTGAAGAGAAAGAAAAGGAAAGGAAAGATGCATCCTGAAGAGAAAGAATAGGAAAGGAAAGATGCATCCTGAAGAGAAAGGAAAGGAAAGGAAAGGAAAGGAAAGGAAAGGAAAGGAAAGATGCATCCTGAAGAGAAAGGAAAGGAAAGGAAAGGAAAGGAAAGGAAAGATGCATCCTGAAGAGAAAGGAAAGGAAAGGAAAGGAAAGGAAAGGAAAGGAAAGAAGCATCCTAAAGAGAGCATTTGGAGCATAATTAAAGAATGCTGTAAATTCCTAGTTTCTTATGGGCGTAATTGTGTGGATGACCTGAGGTGAATAAGATGCTCTAGAGAAGAAGAAGAAGAGGTGGATTCAAAACACTTAACGTCTACACTTAAGCCTTAACGTGCATTCCCATCCACCCTGTTTTTGTCATATTATAAAGTCACGCATGATAAAGTCTGAGGTGTAAGAGTAGTTGTGTGGATAGAAACCAAATGTAAGAATATGAATCGTGAGCTGTAGACATGAGATCTTTGTGGAGTGATGAGGAGACTGAAATGTTTTCCATGGTTTGAGCTCTGGAGCTTCGTCATCTCGTCTCCGGCTGTTTACTGGAGCCGACTGTTCATGTTCTCGTTCTCTCATTAAAACATCACATCTAATGGGATTGTGTTTGTACATCTCTGGCTTTTTAAAAACATCCTGTTTGTCTTTCTGCTCGTTGAGAACACCGGTTGTCACTCAACTCATTTCCTCGCCGCTATAAACGCACTTAAATATTTAGCAGTAAACACATCGACTCGTCCAGACTTCTCTTTCATCCACAGCTGCTCCTTTCCATTTCCTCTAGCGCTTAAAGTAGCTTTCATATCTGTTAGTAACACTCCTGTTGTCCTCAAGTTAAGGGAGGAGGAAGGGAGGAAGGAAGGAAGGGAGGGTGGAAAGGAGGGAGGAAGGAGGGAAGGGAGGAAAGGAAGGAAGGAAGGTAAGGAAGGAAAGGGAGGAAGGAAGAAGGAAGGAAAGTAGGGAGGAAGGGCAGGAAGGAAAGGGAGGAAGGAAAGTAGGGAGGAGGGAAGGAAGGTAGGGAGGTAGGAGGGAAGGAAGAGAGGAAGGAAAAAGGAAGGAAAGTAGGGAGAAACTGAAATAAAGAAGGGAGGAAGGAAGGAGGGAAGGAAGGAAAGGAGGGAGGGAGGAAGGAAAGTGGGAAGGAAGGAAAGGAGGGAGGAGGGAAGGAAAGAAGGGAGGAAAGGAGGGAGGAAGGAAGGAAAGGAGGAAGGAAGGAAGGAAAGGAGGAAGAAGGAAGGAAATAAGGAGGGAAGGAAGAAAGGGAGGAAAGGAAAGATGGAAGGGAAGAATGAAAGAAGGAAGGACAGAGGAAAGGAGGAAGGTAGGGGGAGGAAACAAAGAGAAGGAGGAAGGAAGGAAAGAAAGAAAGAAGGAGGGAGGGAGGACAGACGGAATGAAGGAAGGGAGGAAAGAGGGAAGGAAGGAAGAAGGAAGGAAAGGAGGAAAGAAGGAATGGTGATGATGCAGGTTCATGCAGGTGGAAACAGATGTAATCCTCCTCTGTGCTGGAGCAGCTTTCATCCACAAAACCTCCAGATTAAAGTTGTTCTTTGTGGAGAATGAAGCTTTTTTAGTTGATTATAGCTCAGAAAGAAACGAGCGGTTCAAAGGTGAAGTGGCTCGCTCCAACAAAAGGACACTTCCTCTTCTTCTTCCTCTTCTTCTTCTTCTTCCTGCCAGCGACGAGCCGCAGTGACAGGACTGTGAGCTGCGGCGGTTCTCCACCAACACTCAGCCTGGTGACATAAATGTTACTGTATGAATGCGCTGGACTGTAATTATGCAGATTACACGGCGCTCTGCAGGGTGGAGGCTGACACATGAGCTGATTCACAGCTGGCAGTGCAAGGACCACAATGATGATGATGATGATGATGATGATGATGATGGTGCAGGTTTCTGTGTTGCAGCTCCTCAATGCACAAAGCAGCTGCAGCCTAGAAACATCTGGGTCCCCCCCTCCCCTCCCTCCCTCGCTCCCCCTTCTAACACCACACCAAAGTGATATTTATATAACTAACAGAATGTGCACATACCAGCGTACATGTGTTTCTTTAGGGACCAGAACGATGCATTCAAGGCCACCCAAGAAAAACTGGACCACAGAATACTTCCAGACAATAAATCTTTTTCTTTTAAAGCTCGACCAAAATGTTATGATGAAAACCGACAGTGGTGCAAGAGAGTTCATTTTTGGATTAGTGAAATAGTCAGTTGTCTCAGAAAGTGCCACACACACACGTACACACACACACACACACACACACACACACACACACACACACACGCACACATGCACACACATGCAGAGTGAATGCTATGCTGTTGATTTCCTGTCTTATCAGCAGGGAGCCGATGATTCACAACCAATTCCAGCTGCCTAAACATGACAGAGAACATGGAGAGAGAGACAAAAGGGGGGGAGAGAGAGAGAGAGAGAGAGAGAGAGAGAGAGACCTCCTCTTTTCCTTTCTCCTTCTCTCTTTCTTTCCTTCATTCCTCCCCCTTTCCTTCCTTCTTCCTCCCTTCCTCCTTCTCTCTTTCTTTCCTCCCCCTGCCTTCCTCTCTTCCTTCTTTCCTCTGTCCTTCTTTCCTTCCTCTTTTCCTTTCTCCCTCCCCCTTTCCTTCTCTCTTTCTTTCCTTCTTTCCTCCCCCCACCTTCCGTCCTTCCTCCCTTCCTTTCTTCCCTTCTTTCCTCCCTTCCTTCCATCCTTCCTTCCAGAGAGAGAGAGACTTTTAAAATAGAAGCCAAATACCACAATATTCATCTCCAGTGTTTCCCCTATAATTTAAAGGCCTGGTGGGGCGATGGGGCGATGGGACTAAAAAAAAAGAAAAAAGTTTAATGCCAGAAATAACTAGAGATAATCTTCATTTCCAGTAAGCATGCAACAGCCGTGTTTGATTTACGACGACATCGCTCTGTTGAAATCTACACATAACACTGCTGAGGACATGAGGACATAGTGTACTAGCAGAAGTATGTGATATGAGACACTGTGTGTGGTGGAGTAAGAGAGGGAGGAAGTTACAGGAAGGAATATGAGCAGGAAGTTACAGGAAGGAATATGAGCAGGAAGTTACAGGAAAGAATATGAGCAGGAAGTTACAGGAAGGAATATGAGCAGGAAGTTACAGTCAGTGTTGAGGAGTAATTACTGTACTTATATGTGATTATGTAATTTAATTATATAATAAATGTAAGTGTAATCTGTTACAATTAAAGCCACTTTATCATCATCATCAAATATCTTTATTTTATATTCCAACATCTACATGAACTAATAAATACATTTTACAATGAGAGATAAATGTTGCTTTATAAGAAATGATCTCTCTTATAAATCATGTCAGTATCCATGACAACACAGCAAGGAAGGAAGGACAGAAGGAAGGAAGGAAGGAAGGAAGGAAAATAGGAAGGAAGGCAGGAAAGTAGGATGAAAGGAAGGAAGGACAGAAGGAAGGACGGAAGTGAGGAAGGAAGGAAAGACAGAAGGTAGGAAAGGAAGCAAGAAAGGTAGGAAGGACAGAAGGAAGGAAGGAAGGAAGGAGAGAAGGAAGGAAGCAAGGAAGGAAGGGAAGAAAGAAAAAAGAAAATAGGAAGGAAAGAAGGAAGGAAGGAAGGAAAATACGAAAATAGGAAGGAAGGAAGGAAAATACGAAAATAGGAAGGAAGGAAGGAAAATTTGAAGGAAGGAAGGAAAATAGGAAAGAGGGAAGGAAGGAAGGAAGGAAGGAAAAAAGGAACATAGGATGAAAGGGAGGAAGGAAGGACAGAAGGAAGTGAGGAAGGAAGGAAAGACAGAAGGTAGGAAGGGAAGGAAGGAAGGAACTAAGGAAGGAAGGAAGGCTCATTTAAGGTGGAGTTTCCTTTTAAGGTGGACTCTCATTGTCATTTTTGCGTCAATCTCAGCTTCTCCTGAACTGAAATCTCATCAGCTGCACATGAGGAAGAATCTTAGCCTCTGATTTGTCCAAAAAAAACTTCATACTGATGCTGATTCAGACTCTGTGGACTTTAAGACATTCATTATCCTGATCACAATGTCCCTGCCATGTTTTAATTTCAAGCATACGACCAACAAGAGCTTCTGTGTGAATTATTCAGTGTTATTCAAAGCAGGTTCACACCGTGTTGGTCACTTTGTCACGGAGCAACGAGGCAGCGCCCGCCTTCCTGCTGACCTCCGTCTGTTGTTACACCGACCTTCAACACACAGCTCCACACACATCCCCCTTCTTCTGTCCTCCATACTCCTCCAGGCTGAACTCTTCTTCTTCTTCTCCTATTTAAAAATCCTCTGTGATGCCTCGAATGAATATCAGTAATTGTGCAGCCGGTTGGTTCATGAGGTCATTGTTAGAAACCGCGTACTCTCCTACTACTCGTACTAACTCTGACGTCATTTGAAGTATGTAGTGTGTTTCAACCATAGACTGTATAAAAGAAATGGACGTAACATCCGTGACGTCACCCATTGGTTTGTGGACTGCTGATCGGAAGCCAATAGTTTCGAATCTAGGCAGCGCCATCTTGAAAATTTCAAGTGCATGCTGGGAAAAATAAAAACACGGATTCTACTTATATGGGCATGAGGCGGGGTCATGGGCGGAGCGGGGAGGTTGCTATGGTTACGAGGGCTGGATCTCGAGGACATTGGTCAATCAACCTGTCAATCAGGAAGTAGCCCCGCCCTAATGCATACCCTGCTTTATCGTCACATATAAAATCAGGGAGGCCAAAATGTCCCAAATGAACATCATACTGCATTGAAGAAGGCTTTAAACTAGCGATTGAGACCATAAACACATTTTGAAAACGTTTACTGAGGTTAGAAATCAAGTGAGAAGTTGGTGAATTCTCCATTGACTTGTATAGAGACGGTCGCCCCCTGGTGGCCTTTTGATAGAATGCAGTTCTAAGTTACTTCCACGTTGAACTCCCCGCCAGGAAGCGAACATACCATCGCTGTAGCTAACTTGAAACCACTGGGGGGTTTTTTCAGAAGTTGTGTTGCATCTTGGGTAATGTGAGTGTGAGTAGTAGCGTTGCATCTTGGGTAATGTGAGTGTGAGTAATAGCGTTGCATCTTGGGTAATGTGAGTGTGAGTAGTAGCGTTGCATCTCGGGTAATGTGAGTGTGAGTAGTAGCGTTGCATCTCGGGTAATGTGAGTGTGAGTAGTAGCGTTGCATCTCGGGTAATGTGAGTGTGAGTAGTAGCGTTGCATCTTGGATAATGTGAGTGTGAGTAGTAGCGTTGCATCTTGGGTAATGTGAGTGTGAGTAGTCAGCTCTTGATGCATACTCTGCATTTCTGGAGAATCTAGTAAACCATCCAGGAACTTCTCACATACTCTAAATCACTACGCAGTTAAACACACTACATACTTCACATGACGTCAGAGTTAGTACGAGTAGTAGGAGAGTATGCGGTTTCAGCTTTTCCCCGTCCTCTCAGTGTCTCGAGCCGCAGCGTAACTCGCCTGTTGGACAGATCTGTGAAATGCAGATCAGTTTAAGCCTCTTTGTTCATCGCTCCTCACACTAAGCCTTTCCTGAATGTGCTGCTGTATTGTTCGTCTTACACTGCACGCTGGAGACGTTAAGGCAGTAATACTCACCATGTAGACCTGAAGTTTAACCCTTTAAATACCGTTACATACTCTTCATATTCAGGCATTTCAGAGCTTCCCTTCGTAATTATCTACATATATATAATTTCAGACTTTAGCTCCTCATCAGTCTTTATTTATTAGTGATTAATCCTGAATGAAGCTTTCAGTTTTTACACATTTCGTTGATGGATAAAATATTTACAATCACACGCTTTCATATTGAATGGTGGGTTTTTTAATTTTTTAATGAATATGAGTCAAACAATCAAATATATTTCCATTTTTTTCTATAGTCTGGGTCACGTGAAGATATGACGTCACATTTCTGGCTAAAAGAAAATATTTTTGAGGTGTTTTCTTCTCTTCTCTTAACTGTAAAATACAGTATGTAAAGGTTAAGGTGGACTGACTTTTAAGGTGGATCCACTATTCTCATTTTAGTGACAATATCAGGCGAGTTTTGCTCAGCAGGCCATCGTAATTAAAGGCAAGTTTAAGGACTCTTAACAGACTTCAGATGTTTTTTTCCTCTTCTCTTAACAGTAAAATACAGTATGTGAATGTTAAGGTGGACTGACTTTTAAGGTGGATTCACTATTCTCTATTTTAGTGACAATCTAAGCTAAGTTTTGCATTAAAGGCAAGTTTAAGGACTTGCAATGGATTTCAGGTGTTTTTTTAAAAAGCAATTCATTAAAGTTACATGTTGGATATTTCAGTTATATTTATTATTATGAAGTACACTGAAAAAACTAAAATCTAACTAAGATTAAATATGTTAAATCAAGGCAAAATATGCTTGTTCTTTGTCTGCCAAGATATTTCTTTTTACCAGGCCGTTTCACTTCCTTTAATTATCTTAATAAGGTAAAGTTATAACTTATTAAGTTCTAGCTTAAAATGAGAATTACCAAAACTCTCAAAGTCAGAATCTCTTATTTCAAGCATCTTATCCTTTTAATCTCTTAACATATTAATAGTAATTAATAGGCGAGATAAACACTAGCTTTTAAAACATTGTTGGGTTTTTGAGGCTAGATATATAAAGTCAAATCCGTCCTTCCTTCCTTCCTTTCCTTACTTCCATCTGTCCTCCCTCCCTCCCTCCTTCTTTCCTTCCTCCGTCCTTCCTTCCTTCCTTTCCTTACTTCCATCTCTCCTTCCTCCCTCCCTCCTTCTCTCCTCTCTTCCTTCTTTCCTTCCTCCGTCCCCCTTTCTTCTTCCTTACTTCCTTCTTTCTTCCCTTCCTCCCTCCTTCTCTCTTTCTTTCCTTCCCCCTACCTTCCTTCCTTCATTCTTTCCTCTGTCCATCATTCCTTCCTTCCAGCCTTCCTTCCTCCCTTCCTTTCAATGAGTGTCCTATAAAGGGTTAACTTCCTGCTGCCACCAAACACAACTCACATAATGAAAGTACCTCGGTCTCCTTTGGCAGAGTCTGAGTGTGTGTGTGTGTGTGTATGTGTGTGTGTGTGTGTGTGTGTGTGTGTGTGTGTGTGTGTGTGTGTGTGTGTGTGTGTGTGTGTGCAGGTAAACGTTTTTTAAACTCGTCCTCTCTGCAGCTCCGTCGCATCTCATCAGCAGCAGCAGAGCAGGAGAGAAAGAAAAGTTAGTCCTGCTGCTCCTAAAGATTTCCTCCCTTTAAAATAACCTCAGAGCTCATCCTTCCACCAAGGCTGCTCTCTCCTCTGAGCCTACTATTACCACAAAAGAAAATGTTTAATTCAGATCTTCTTTTTTCTTTTTTCTTTAGATAATATCTGAATCTCATCTCGCAAACATATCGGCTTTCTTCAAGGTTGAATCCTACTGAATTTCTAGAGCTAAGAGTTTAATATTTGAGGTATTGCCGCTAACACTACAACAATTTGGCTCATTAAAGATATTTTATGCTCTTAATTAGATGATTTGGTGAAATATGTAAGAAGAATTAGTAGTTATAGAAGCAGCAAACGTTTTAAAAATGGCAGAAAATTCAGTTTCATTATGACTTTTGCATTACGACTTCTTATAATTACAATAATATACAGTATGTCATAATGATGATGAAGGAGATGTTTTCTTTTTTAAATATCATATCTGTATTCTCTACATGTTTATACTCAGAAAGCTCTTTATTAGGAACATTTCTGCAATCAAATCAGGCGGGGAGTTACTGTCCTCAACGCGGAAGTAACTTAGAGCTGCATTCTATCAAAAGGCCACCAGGGGGCGACCGTCTCTATACAAGTCAATGGAGAATTCACCAACTTCTCACTTGATTTCTAACCTCAGTAAACGTTTTCAAAATGTGTTTATGGTCTCAATCGCTAGTTTAAAGCCTTCTTCAATGCAGTATGATGTTCATTTGGGACATTTTGGCCTCCCTGATTTTATATGTGACGATAAAGCAGGGTATGCATTAGGGCGTGGCTACGTCCTGATTGACAGGTTGATTGACCAATGTCCTCGAGATCCAGCCCTTGCAACCATAGCAACCTCCCCGCTCCGTCCATGGCCCCGCCTCATGCCCATATAACTAGAATCTGTGATTTCATTTTTCCCAGCATGCACCTGAAGTTTTCAAGATGGCGCTGCTCAGATTCGAAACTATTGGCTTCCGAGCAGCAGTCCACAAACCAATGGGTGACGTCACGGATGTTTCGTCCATTTCTTTTATACAGTCTATGAATCAAACACAACATCTCTGCCATAAATTCTACCTTTTTATCAATAGTTACAGAGCTCAGAAGAAGGAACAACTGAGAGTTAGGCCTAGCTTCAATCAAAACTGAGAGTTAGCCTAGCTCCAATCAAAACTGAGAGTTAGCCTAGCTCCAATCAAAACTGAGAGTTAGCCTAGCTGCAATCAAAACTGAGAGTTAGCCTAGCTGCAATCAAAACTGAGAGTTAGCCTAGCTCCAATCGAAACTGAGAGTTAGCCTAGCTTTAATCAAAACTGAGAGTTAGCCTAGCTCCAATCGAAACTGAGAGTTAACCTAGCTTCAATCAAAACTGAGAGTTAACCTAGCTTCAATCAAAACTGAGAGTTAGCCTAGCTCCAATCAAAACTGAGAGTTAGCCTAGCTTCAATCAAAACTGAGAGTTAGCCTAGCTTCAATCAAAACTGAGAGTTAGCCTAGCTTCAATCGAAACTGAGAGTTAGCCTAGCTTCAATCAAAACTGAGAGTTAGCCTAGCTTCAATCGAAACTGAGAGTTAGCCTAGCTTCAATCGAAACTGAGAGTTAGCCTAGCTTCAATCGAAACTGAGAGTTAGCCTAGCTTCAATCGAAACTGAGAGTTAGCCTAGCTTCAATCGAAACTGAGAGTTAGCCTAGCTTCAATCAAAACTGAGAGTTAGCCTAGCTTCAATCAAAACTGAGACATAATAAAGGCTAAAAAAAGCAGGATTTTATACAAAGAAACTATGAATTAATTACATTTAGGAGCTATCCAATCTTTACATCCTGGATTAGTTGGTGCAAAGACAAAGAAGCAAAGGGAAATGAGCTAACTGAGCACTTTATTAGGAACACTTGTGCAATATAATGCTTCTACATATTTAGTTTGTTGTTGACATTATTATTATAAAGGTGATAATTCTGCTTGATGTTCATTACTGAGGCTGAAGTGTGTTAAACCTGCAGATCAGTGCTGCTCTGTTGCTCTTATTAGCCGGTGTCATCTCACAGCGTCGTGTTTGCAAAAGATGCTCGTCTTATTAGTTTGTTTATACAGATGGAAACACACACACACACACACACGCACACACACACACACACACAGAGATACACACACACACACACTCTCTCTCTTTTAATGAGTCCTAAATGGCAGCCAGCTTGAAAGGAGGCCTCTGCTTACACTTTAGCTAATCGGTGTCAAAAGTCAAGCCATGATTCTCCCACACGCTGCCTGACCCTTCACACACACACACACACACACACACACACACACACACACACACACACACACAAACAGAGTTCACTCAGCCTTTGTATTCCCTCTCCACTTACACTCTTTCATCATGTGTAGTTTTCTCCTCCTCCTCCTCTGAAAGCAGTCTGACTCTCTGTTGGAGGTTTAGAAGCTGTCATTATTATTATTATATTTTTTTTCCGACCCTGCTTTTATTTCTCTTCTTGCTTCGCTGCTTCTTTTTAAAGGTCAGCTCGGCTACGACTTCAGGATTTAAAATAAGATAATGTAACATGAGCTGTGTAGAAAATAAGAAAAATATAGAAAATTGTCAGATTTATCCTTTAAAAAATAGTAAGAAATGTTGCTCAGAGCCACTTTAATGTCTTCAATTTGCTTATTTTGTGTGATATTTTCAAATACAGCATTTGAGAAGCTAAAACAAGGGAAATTATACCTATTTTTGCTTGAAATACTGAAATTATTCATCAAATATCCCAAAAATGAAATTGACAAAGTGATTAATCGACTCATCGTTCCAGCTCTAATTTTTTATAAGCTGATTTTAATCATCGGTCTCATTGTAGTTAATTTAAAAGCAACAAATCACATTTAGTATTTTTGGTCAAGAATGATGGTAAATGTAAATTATTGCATTGTTTCTTACTCTTGTCATGTTTGAAATATAAAGTAAAATCTCTCTAAAAGTTTCCTAAAGAGTTTAACAGCAGTGCATCTCATGTAATTCCTCCTTTAATCTGCTGTTTATCTCCTTTTATTCATTATTTTATTGTTTGGACGTCTGAAAATACGAAATACTGTATTACACGCCTTTGTTTATCAGGCCTCAACAAACAGGAAACACACCATAGTAATGTTTAAACTTCTTACTAAACTCAAATTAAATAACTAAATAAGTATATAAGTATAAGTCTGTCAATATATAAACCAGAAACAGTTTCCTCCATAAAGTTTATATAACACATATTTAACATTATAGTTTCCCTGAAGCCTTTTTTTAATGTCGTCTGGTGTAATTTATTCAGGAGGTCTGAAGAGTTTAACGGCTGATTTCTTAATTACAAGTCGGCTACTTGAACCTTCAGGCTGCTGCTGTTTGTTTCAAAGCTAAAGCTGCACACACACACACACACACACACACACACACACACACACACACACACACACACACACACATCAAACAGAAGACGAGACGAGAGTAAAGGTCCGATGAACAGAGCAGAGCGTTAATGAAGCCTGGCTGCTGTCTGAACACACACATGCTGACTCAGCTGGTTTGTGCTAGCTTAACTTAGCTTAGCTTAGCTTAGCATGAAGACTGGAGATGCTCAACTTAAGCTCACATTGTTAAAGAAATCAGCACTCTTAATCTTACATTTAGGATTAGTGTAGCATAAATACTCTTAAATATGTTGCTGCCTCATGCCTCAGTCTGGCTTATTACCAGGCGGGGAGTTCCAGTCCTCTGAAATGAGGCCAACCAGGAAGTAACTTAGAGCTGCATTCTATCAAAAGGCCACCAGGGGGCGACCGTCTCTATACAAGTCAATGGAGAATTCACCAACTTCTCACTTGATTTCTAACCTCAGTAAACGTTTTCAAAATGTGTTTATGGTCTCAATCGCTAGTTTAAAGCCTTCTTCAATGCAGTATGATGTTCATTTGGGACATTTTGGCCTCCCTGATTTTATATGTGACGATAAAGCAGGGTATGCATTAGGGCGTGGCTACGTCCTGATTGACAGGTTGATTGCCCAATGTCCTCCAGATCCAGCCCTCGTAACCATAGCAACCTCCCCTCTCCGCCCATGACTCCGCCCATGGCCATATTAGTAGAATCCGTGTTTTTATCCTTCCCAGCATGCACCTGAAATTTTCAAGATGGCGCTGTGTATTCGAAACTATTGGCTTCTGAGCAGCAGTCACAGATGTTACGTCCATTTCTTTTATACAAACAAAGTTGTTCTGTATTGTATTTTTTACTGAATTATTTTGGTAACCACAGCTGCCAGTTTTTTTCTATAAAAACAACGAGACATATATATGTATATATTTTTACAGTGTAAAGTGTCAGTACTGGTTCTGATCTTTGTGGACTTCCATCTCTCCTCAGCATCCTTCAATGCCTTGTTCTTGTTCTTCCTATTATTTGGCCAGTGAAGCCTCATATCCTGTTATAGCCGGAGCCTTTAATATCTCCTGAACCATCGTGACCCGAGTCGGTCCACATAACCAACAAATCTCAGGTCGTCCACCTTCCATCTGAGGAGCGTTTGTCTCATATCAGTGCAGGTTTTGATCGATTGTCTCGGTCAGCAGCCTTTAAAAGACGAGAGTGAAGCCAACAGAGAACAGAGAGAGAAAACTACTCTGTTCAGCTTCAGACCAAACAGCCAAGTTCACTGATGTGTTCACTGATGTGTTTCCTTTGGGGTCAGAGCATGAGGCTACGGTGTTAAAGCAAAGCCCCATTTATTATCCTTAGAAACACTCTCGAACACTCAAACACCTCACCATCCTCAACTCTCTTTAATAGTCACTTGTCGAAAGAGAGACGGGTTGTAGAGAGTTTTTGGCTTCCTGAGGTCCGTTTTCTTAAAGGTGTTGAAGGTCTTTGTCCTCTTTGCATCTGTCTCATCAATTAAGGAGCTGTTGTAGTCAGAAGATGAAAGAAGAAGGATGGCAGCGTTGTGTTACGTACCATCATCATCATCATCATCATCATGCTCGTTCAAGTGATTCATTAATTTTGCCTAATTGGGACATTACTATGTATATTAAGTCTTTAACTGGTTTTATTTGTGTCTAAATGTCCTTTCATACTATGTTTCTGCACTTTGGGCATTTATATGTGATGGATTATAAATGCAGAGTAGATAGAACAACTGACAGAGCAGATAATAAGAGTTTTGTGTAGTAATTTCTCGAGGGCTGCCAGGAAGTGCTCCTCCTTCTCCTTCATCTCTTTAGAAAAATGTTCCTCCCATTGTTCTCTCCTCTCTCTCTCTGTTGCATCCGCCTCGATCTGTCTGTTGTCTAGCTCGTACCTCTCCCTAAAAAAAACCTCCATGACATCCACCCGCTGCCTTTTTCAGGGTGGAAGGTTTCGACCACCTCCACATCCTGGAAAGATGAGGCAATGAGGACAGGTGATTGGTGCTGCTGTTGTTACCGACGGCCGGTCCCAAATTGCCTCATCCATCAAACTGAACCACTTCTAAGAGGCGATAGTGGTCTCACCCCCCCCCCCCCCCCCCCCCTCTGGACTGACCCCACTTCTAAGTCCTGCAGAGAGGAAGGACAGCGAAAAAACAGAGAAACACTCAGATCAAACATTTAAAATGTCATTCTTGGCACATTCATGACAGTTTTCAGTGTTTCTGTTGCGTTTAAATCTCCTCTGAGTCAAATTTGACCCATTTTAAAAATGTTTCTATATCAGAAATATGGATTTACTGCAGGCGGTGAGCTCCGGTCGTGGAAGTAACTTAGAGCTGCATTCTATCAAAAGGCCACCAGGGGGCGACCGTCTCTATACAAGTCAATGGAGAATTCACCAACTTCTCACTTGATTTCTAACCTCAGTAAACGTTTTCAAAATGTGTTTATGGTCTCAATCGCTAGTTTAAAGCCTTCTTCAATGCAGTATGATGTTCATTTGGGACATTTTGGCCTCCCTGATTTTATATGTGACGATAAAGCAGGGTATGCATTAGGGCGTGGCTACGTCCTGATTGACAGGTTGATTGCCCAATGTCCTCGAGATCCAGCCCTCGCAACCATAGCAACCTCCCTGCTCCGCCCATGACTCCGCCTCATGCCCATATAAGTAGAATCCGTGTTTTTATTTTTCCCAGCATGCACCTGAAATTTTCAAGATGGCGCTGCCTAGATTAGAAACTATTGGCTTCCGAGCAGCAGTCCACAAACCAATGGGTGACTTCACGGATGTTACGTCCATTTCTTCTATACAAACTTTCAACCTTCATGATAAAAAAAAACTATAACGTAACAAACATTAAAGAGCAGAAAATGAGCTTTAAAATGTTTAAAATGTGCAGCTGATCCGTCCTGAAATCAAATGGAGTGAAAACCAGTCTCCATCCCGCTGCTTTCACTGCTCATAACAGGAGTCTGTATAATAACGCTGTTAGCAGGCAAACGGAGAGCTGCTCAGATTTATAGTTTAAAGTGCTTTACGTCGGCAAATAGCTTTTCCATTAACAGTAACAACCAAAATATTGAGAGCGGTGAATCAGAACATCAGCGTCTGTCTCTCTTTATTTCCTCCTCTACCTTTTTTTACAAGTGCAGCGTTTTAAAGTGAAGCTTTTAAAGTTTTCAACATGTTGTTAATAATAAAAATAAAAACAGAAGTAGAAGAAGAAGAAGAAGAAGAAGAAGAGCTATTGGTACCTGGCTCTGTTTTTATAAATGTAATACTAGTTCACGCTGGAGAAACACTTCTCTCTTTCTTTCCTCCCTCCTTTCTTCCTCTCTCCTTCCTCCCTTCTTTCCTTCCTCCCTTCTTCCCTTCTTCCTCCCTCCTTTCCTTCCTTCTTTCCTCCCTCCTTCCCTCCTTCTTCCTTCCTTCCTCCCTCCCTTCCTTCCTCCTTATTCTTTCTTCTTTCTTTCTTCCCTCCGTCCTTTCCTTCCTTCCTTCATTCGTTCCTTCTTCCTTCCCCCTCCTTCCCTTCCTTCCCTCCTCCCTCCTTTCCTTCCTCCCTCCTTCCCTCCTTCCCTTCTTTCCTTCCTTCCTCCCTCCCTTCCTCCTTTCTTCCTCCCTCCTTCCTCACCCCTTTCCTTCCTTCCTCCCTCCTTTCCCTCCTTCCTACCGTCCTTCCCTCCTTTCCTTCCCTCCTACCCTCCTTCCTCCCTTCTTCCTTCCATCCTTCCCTCCTATCCTTCCTCCCTCCTTTCCTTCCTCCTTCCCTTCCTTCCTTTACTCAAGGACAACAGGAGGGTTAATAATTATAATCACCTGTCTTTAGTCTTTATGATCAGAGATAAAACTGTCAAAGTAAAATTAGCAAATAGAGTCACTTTTTAATCAAAGTGAATTAAAGCAGGAAGTGACGGTTTCCTCCAGGTGAGCTGCTGTCACACGATTTGTGAGCCGGAAAATAAATAAAGTACATTTCACCGAGTTTGATCTCCATAAAAGCAGCGAGCTGGATAATGAGTCAGTCCGGCGGCTCGTTTAACGCTTCGGTCTGAAGTGATGTCACACTGCTGGATGTTAGTTTAATAATCCAGATCTGCTTCCTCCAGCTTCTAGAAGAGACTTCAGCAGAGACTCACCTGTCTGATTACTGACCGTCAGAGTCTGATGAATTAAAATGATTTGATTACAGATGGAGAGAGAATTACATACAATCAACCCTTCTTCCTTCCTTCCTTCCTTCCATGCTCCCTCCTTTCCTTCCTCCCTTCTTCCTTCCCTCCTTCCTCCCTCCCTCCTCCTGTCCTTTCCTTCCTTCCTCCCTCCCTCCTTTCTCTCCCTCCTTCCCTCCTTCCTTCTTTCTTCCTCCCTCCCTCCTTCCCTCGTTTTCTTCCTCCCTTCCTTTCCTTCCTTCAATACTGTCCTCCCTCCTTTCCTTCCTCCCTCCTTTCCTTCCTTCTTCCTCCCTTCCTTCCTTCCTTCTTCCCCCTCCTTCCTCCCTCCTTCCCTCCTTGCTCCCTCTTTTCCTTTTCCAGACTCACCTGTCTGATTACTGACCGTTAGAGTCCGATGAATTAAAATGATTTGATTACAGATGGAGAGAGATTTACGTCCAATCGTCTGCTCCTAACTTTCACCTTCAGAGGTTTTTTGTAGAGTTAATAATGTTTCATTAGAGATTCACCTGTCAGAGAAATATTAATTATTAAATTCGTATTAGATTTGGAGCTTTGTATGTCAGTTGTTTCTCATTGACGTCGTTTATTTATACATTTAATTCAAGCTAAGCAACTTGAATGATGTAGATTTGTGTGTAAGACTCTGATTTTAGTTCCTTTGATGTAAAGTTGGGCAATAAATTGATATATATTTTATAGATATCGTCTTAGATTTTTAATATCGTAGCATCATGATATGGAATAAGTGTCTTTTCCTGCTTTTTAAAGGGCAGTCATTATATCCATATTACTGATGATTATTCAGCAAACATCTAATTGCGTAAATGTTTAGTGAAAGCACCAATAGGACTGATTCTGATGTAGCCAGTGGATATTTGGGCCGACACTTCCTCGTCCGTGCTTGGTTATTGTTTACAGTCCGATTAGCAGCTTGAGATTCGATCAGATTGTTTTAAAAGTAGTAGTCGTAACATCATGATATTAAATAAGTGTCTTTTCCTGCTTTTCAAAGGCTGAATTACAGTAAAATGTAATTAACTGAGCTTCACAGACAGTTCTATTATCTGCTTTTATCCATTTAGTCATTATATCCACATTACTGATGATTATTTATTAAGGAGGAAGGAAGGAAAGGAGGAAGGAAGGAAGAAAGGAAGGAAGGAAAGAGTGAGGATATATTCACATTACTGATGATTATTTATCAAACATCTCATTGCATAAATGTTTAGTGAAAGCACCGATAGGACTGGTTCTGTTCTGATGTAGCCAGCTGATATTTGGGCCGAGACTTCCTCGTCTGTGCTTTTTCATTGTTTACAGTCCGATTAGCAGATTGAGATTCGACCCGGATTGTTTCACATGTAGTCAGTTTAAACCAACACTGTGTGTCAGATCTCTTCTTCTGTGCTTACTCTTGGTATTCTGAGTGAATTCAAATTGAGAAGTATGGAAACATGCAGCACGATGAGAACCTGGATGCTTTCACTCAAAAAGGCTGAAAAACAGTAAAACAGACTCTTCTATTATCTGCCTTTATCTACTTAGTCATTATATTGTAGAGGCAGATATGTGTGTATCATAAGTGAAATGTGAAAACAACAAGAAAAGGCCAAAGGTCAGTTTGGGGATGTCGCAACAGGCCTTGTAGGGAGTTGTTTTGACCATGTTTAATATTCCCAAGAAGGTCAGGTCGCCAACGCTTATGAGTAAAGTTCCAGGAAACCGAATCTTAGCCGGAAGTCTCATACTTTAAAGGTTACTGAAGTTAAGTTAATCAAGTAATTATCTTACAATATCCACATTACTGGTGATTATTTATCAAACATCTCATTGAGTAAATATTTAGTTAATATTATAGTTAAATATTAAGCACAGATAGCCGTCTACAATACTGTCAAAATATCGATATCGAGGTATTTGGTCAAAACCTCAGATTTCAACACTTATAGATACAAACATTCAACATAATTCATAATAAAAACCCAGATGCAGTGTGAAACTATCTGGAGAAGTTTCCTCCGTCGATCATTTTATCATTTTAAAGCAAAGACTCTCTGAATGAAACTTTTCCTGTCGTGTTATTTCTCTGTGAAACACGACGTTCCAGTTGATTTGCAGCTCTGATGATTCGGCTCATCAGTGATTAGAGAAACCAATCCTGAATATATATCCAGTTTAACTTTCATATCCTGCAGCGTGTTTCACAGAATGAGGCTGTTTCTGTTTTAATATGAGCAAATTAATAATTCAGAAGAACAAATGAAGACATTTGAGGATACAAATAACTAACATGTGGAGGAATATTTGCTCATTAGTGACATAATATGATTAAATATGTATTAAATTAGTAAAAAAAATCCACACAGATGGTCCAGTAGTTTTTGTCCCAGGACATTTATTATTTTCCAGGACTGGATTGGAAAGCTGCTCTCCAGGTTTTCCAGGATTTGGATGAACTCTGTGTCTTTTCCAGCAGATATGAGGCTTAATTGTCTTGTTAGTAACAAACAGGTGACCCTGCTCGTCTTAGAGAGACTTCCCTGGAGGTCAATTACTTCCTGCTCTGCGTCGGCATCAGACTGCACAATGAGGCTGGAAGGAGTGTTTCTGT
Organism: Scomber colias; assembly: GCA_021039105.1. Classification (NCBI taxonomy): domain Eukaryota; kingdom Metazoa; phylum Chordata; class Actinopteri; order Scombriformes; family Scombridae; genus Scomber; species Scomber colias. Next base: position 22,327 of record JAJDFG010001820.1, read on the forward strand.
CACTCCGCTCCGCTCGCCATGAATAAAACATCAAAGCTGTTATCTCCACGCGGCACACGAGCTTCACAGGTGAAGATTAGTCTGCTGCAACAGCTGATGAAGCCAAACGACGAGTCTGCGGGCGACTCAGAGTCAGACGCTCGCTCTGCAGTCGAGGAAATGCATTCACAGAACTGGACAAATTAGTCCTGGAGGAGGAAGAGGAGGAGGAAGAAGAGGAGGAGGAAGAAGAGGAAGGCAGGGCATTAATTAGCAAACAGCTTCTGCAGCATCTGCTCAGTGTCTGTAACAAGGTTGAAGGTTCAATTCCCTGAAACCTCACCAGCTTTTCCTCAGTCTGTTACACAGACTGTATAAAAGCAATGGACGTAACATCCGTGACGTCACCCATTGGTTTGTGGACTGCTGCTCAGAAGCCAATAGTTTCTAATCTAGGCAGCGCCATCTTGAAAATTTAAGGTGCATGCTGGGAAAAATAAAAAACACGGATTCTACTTATATGGGCATGAGGCGGGGCCATGGGCGGAGCGGGGAGGTTGCTATGGTTACGAGGGCTGGATCTGGAGGACATTGGTCAATCAACCTGTCAATCAGGACGTAGCCACGCCCTAATGCATACCCTGCTTTATCATCACATATAAAATCAGGGAGGCCAAAATGTCCCAAATGAACATCATACTGCATTGAAGAAGGCTTTAAACTAGCGATTGAGACCATAAACACATTTTGAAAACGTTTACTGAGGTTAGAAATCAAGTGAGAAGTTGGTGAATTCTCCATTGACTTGTATAGAGACGGTCGCCCCCTGGTGGCCTTTTGATAGAATGCAGCTCTAAGTTACTTCCTGGTTGGCCTCATTTCAGAGGACCAGAACTCCCCGCCTGGTCACAGCTCAGTTTTCAAGATTCAAGATTCAAGAACTTTATTTGCCATTTGTGCTTGACAACATAGGAACTCTTGTGCGGTTGTTTTTTAACTTTTATTTTAAATAAATAATTTAATAAGTAATTTTTAAATACGTTTTAAAAAATTAATAAATAAGTAAAAATAAGAGAGAATAAGAGAGAAGTTAGAGTAAAAAAAGAAGAAGGTTAAAATAGATTAAAAAGGCAAAAGAAAAGTAAAATAAGGAGTGCAGCAGGTTGTTGAGCTGATAAAAAAAAAAGCTTCCAGAGGAGAAAAATTTCCATCAGGAATGTCTGAAATTAATTCCTGGAGACAATCTTCCCTCCATTATCATGTGTGTGTGTGTGTGTGTGTGTGTGTGTGTGTGTGTGTGTGCATTTTTTAACACTAAATGACTGTGTGGAGTTTTAGCCTCCATCACTTTACACTGAAAGCACATTTGAATAGTCAGTATGAGGAATGAAACATCCTCCACTGCTCATACGGAAAACTGTGAGTCTGTGCTTTTCATTTCCTGTCTCCTGACGAGCGTCGCAGTTCACGTCTCACACTAAACATACAGATTTGTTAGTGATGCATGTTTCTCTGCAGCATCTTTAATATTTAAATCACTGAAGATGAACCTCCTAACGTCTCATAAACTAGCTGAAGGCCGTCAACTTAAACTCAATATAAAAATGCATAAAATCTTCATGTTAAAGACGTCAGTGTCCTTGCGTTGCCCCTAGCAACGGCGGCGACGGCTGAGGAGGAGGAGGAGGAGGCGGTGGTGGTCAGGGTTTCATGTTTTATTCAAACAGCAGGCGAGAACAGAGAAAAGCTCTTCACACAGGAAGTCATCCAGTCGGCCGCTGCGGTCAGGAGCTTTAAAATAGATCCAGGAACAAGCGGAGAGCAGCAGCCGAGCAGCCGAGCAGCGTTCAGCAGCTCGCAGCGTTCAGCAGCCGAGCAGCGTTCAGCAGCCGAGCAGCGTTCAGCAGCCGAGCAGCGTTCAGCAGCCGAGCAGCGTTCAGCAGCTCGCAGCGTTTAGTCTTCATTAGCAGCAGCAGACCTCACATACATCATCACATTTCAACACTGCTGCTCTCACTGTCCGAAAGCATTTAAACCAGGGGTGTCAAACATGAGGCCCGTGGGCCAGAACCGGCCCGCTGAGGGGTGCAATCCGGCCCACTTTCCTTCCTGTGTTCTTTTCCTTCCCTACTTCCTTCCTTCTGTCCTTCCTACCATCTGTCCTTCCTCCCTAACTTTTTTCCTTTCTTCCTTCCATCTGTCCTTCCTTCTTTCCTTCCTTCCTTCTGTCTTTCCTTCCATCTTGTTTTCATTTGTTTGTTTGTTTGTTTGTTTGTTTGTTCGTTCCTTCCTTCCTTCCTTCCTTCCTTCCTTCCTTCCTTCCTTCCTTCCTTCCTTCCTTCCTTTTTCTTACCTTCCTACCTTCCTTTTTTCCTTCCTTCCTTCCTTCATTTTTCCTTCCTTCCTTCCTTCCTTCCTTCCTTCCTCCCTTCCTCCCTCCCTTCCTTCCTTACTTCCTTTGTTTCCTTCCTTCCTTCCTTCCTTCTGTCTGTCCTTCCTACCTTTCTTCTCTCTTTCCTTTTGTCTGTCTTTCCCTCCTTCCCATCTCTCCTGTTTCTCCTGTTTCTCCTCCTCCTTCTTTTCCTTCTTCTCTTCCTCCTCCTCCTCCCCCTTCTCCCTCTTTCTCCTCCTCCTCCTCCTCCTCCTCCTCCTCCTCCTGTTTCTCCTCCTCGCTTGCTGAGGATGAATTCACCGCTTTTAGAAAACCGAATCGATCCACCGCAGCAGTCCTTGAGAAGGTTTCACTTCTTCTATGAAATGAAAACCTCACTCTGGAGATCTGTGTGTGTGTGTGTGTGTGTGTGTGTGTGTGTCTGTGTGTGTGTGTGTGTGTGTGTGTGTGTGTGTGTGTGTGTGTGTGTGTGTGTGTGTGTGTCCCTTTTAAAGGATCTGCTGTAGACTGAATAGATTTTCTTCATTATTTTCTGTTTTAATTATTGCAGCTTTGATTGTTGGTGATGATTCATTTACTGCAGCTTTAAAGGAGAATTTCATAATTTTAGAGTATTTCCTACCTTCCTTTTTTCCCTTCTTCCTTCCTCTCCTTCTTCCTTCTGTCCTTCCTTCCTTCCTCTCTTTCCGTCCTTCCTTCCTTCCTCCCTTTCTTCCTTCTGTCCTTCCACCCTTTCTTCCTTCTGTCCTTCCTTTTTTCCTTCCTCTCTTTCTGTCCTTCCTTCCTTCTTTCCTTCGTCTCTTTCTTCCTTCTGTCCTTCCTTCCTTCTGTCCTTCCTCCCTTTCATCCTTCTGTCCTTCCTTCCTTCCTTCCTTCTGTCCTTCTTCTCTTTCATCCTTCTGTCCTTCTTTCCTTCCTCCCTTTCATCCTTCTGTCCTTCCTTCCTTCCTTCCTTCCTATCTTCCTTCTGTCCTTCCACCCTTTCTTCCTTCTGTCCTTCCTTTTTTCCTTTCTTCCTTCTGTCCTTCCTCCCTTTCATCCTTCTGTCCTTCCTTCCTTTCTCCCTTTCATCCTACTGTCCTTCCTTCCTTCCTTCCTTCCTTCCT
>JAJDFG010001821.1:0-25781 GCA_021039105.1 Scomber colias
TTATGTAAAGCTCGTACAGCTGCAGGAACAAAGCTCGACTGTTCCTTCCTTCCTTCCTTCCTTCCTTCTGTCTGTCCTTCCTCCCTCCCTCCATCTCTCTTTCCTCCCTTACTTCTTTGCTTCTTCCAACCCCCTTCCTTCCTTCCTTTTGTCCTTCTTTCCTCCTTCCATCCTTCCTTCCTTCATCCCTCCTTGTCTCTTTCTTTCTTTCTTTCCTCCCTCCCTCCCTCCTACCTTCCTTCCTCCCTTCCTTCCCTACCCAATACCTTCCTTCTTTCCTCCGTCCTTATTCCCTTCCTTCCTCCGTTCCTCTTTTCCTTTCTCTCCCTCCTTCCTTCCTTCCTTCTTTCTTCCTCCCTCATTTCCTTCCTTCCTACTTTCCTTCCTTCTTTCTCCCTTCCTCCCTCCCTCATTTCCTTCCTTCTTTCCTTTACTCCCTTCCCTCCCTCCCTCATTTCCTCCCTTCCTTCCTTCCTTGACTCTAGGACAACAGGAGGGTTAAAGCATAGAAGCTGAAGAGCCCAAATTTTATTCTCAGCAGATGGTGAGACCAAAACCAGAGCTAAAAGAGAGCGAACTCCAGCCTCTCTCTCTCTCTCTCTCTCTCTCTCTCTCTCTCTCTCTCTCTCTCTCTCTCTCTCTCTCTCTCTCTCTCTCTCTCTCTCTCTCTCTCTCTCTCTCTCTCTCTCTCTCTCTCTCTCTCTCCTCTCTCTCTCTCTCTCTCTCATCCTCTCTCTCTCTCTCTCTCTCTCTCTCTCTGCATTACAATAAATCAGGCTTTGGATAAACACACACACACACACACACACACACACACACACACACACACACACACACACACACACAATGCTTGCTGTAAGTGGATCATTTCATTGTTTCTTTTGTTCTTTTTTTTATGAGATTATAGAGGCGGGGGGGCGGGGGGGGGGGGGGGGGGGGGGGATAGCATGTCCTTGAGCAGGAAGCAGTATTAGTGATTAAAGATGTATTCACGTTGCCTCAGATTACGGTACAGTCATGTTTCTACGCTGCAGCCTCGAGGCAGAGAAGGTATTTAAAGTTTATGTTTGAGCTGCTGAAGGCTGCCATGACGACGGAGCTCCACTAAAAAACACACTTCCTGTCGTCCTCCCGGGTCAAATTGACCCCGTCTGTTTTGTCCCTTCCTTCCTTCCTTCCTTCCTTCTGTCCGTCCTTCCCTCTTTCTTTCCTCCCTTCTACCTTTCTTTCTTCCTTCTTTCCTGTCATTCTTCCTTTCCTTCCTTCTTCCTCCCCTCCCTCCCTTCCCTCCTTCCTTCCTTCCCTATTTCTTTCTTCCCCTCTACCTTTCTCTCTTCCTTCTTTCCTCTGTCCTTCCTTTCCTTTCCTTCCTTCCTTCCTCCCTTCCTTCCTTCTTTCCTCTGTCCTTTCTTCCTTTCCTTCCTTCTTCCTTCATCCCTTCTTCCTCCCTCCCTTCCTTCCTTCCTTCCTTCCTTCCTTCCTCCGTCCCTTCTTCCTCCCTCCCTTCCCTTTACTTTTCTCTCTTCCTTCTTTCCTCTGTCCTTCTTCCTTCCTTCCTTCCTTCCTCCCTCCCTCCCTTCCTTCCATCTTTCTCCCTCCCTTCCTTCCTTCTTTCTCCCTCCCTTCCTTTCCTTCCTTCTTCCTCCCTTCCTTCCTTCCTTCTTCCTCCCTCACTTCCCTCTACTCTCTTCCTTCTTTCCTCTGTCCTTCTTCCTCCCTCTACCTTTCCTCCTCCCTCCCTTCCTTCCTTCCTCCCCTCTCTTCTTCCTTCCTTGACTCGAGGACAGGGTTAATCTCCCCTCTACAGTTTTTCCCTCTCTCCTCTCGTAATGACTCCTCTGACACACACACACACGTTAGAGCCTCTTTATGAAAATGTTCCTGATCCGACCCCACACACACACACACACACACACACACACACACACACACACACACACACACACACACAGTAAAATATAATAAAAGTACTTAATGTTTGACATTTTTCACCAGGCTTTCTGAAGTTATTAGAGTCATTATTATACAGTAATCTCAGCTGAAGCAATAATCTCTGACATTTTCCACATCAAGCAAACATCCAACATCCGCTCCGCCCGGTCTCTGCAACGCCGAGCGAGGACGAGGTCATGAACGCTGCTTGCCTTTCACATCATGAAACATCACGCTCATTGTTTTTTTATACAGCTGCTGGAAAAACACAAGAAATACATTGATATAGTGAATTGATGAAGATACGGGAAATACACCTGCCTTTGTTATGTGTAGTGTAGAGTAGAAGAAAATCAGAAATCAAGAATAAGCTCATTAAATATAAATAATATTGCTTTTTTATGCTTTTTTCTTAGTGTCTTCCCTCCCTCTTTCCTCCTTCCTTCCCTCCCTCCCTCCCTCCTTCCTTCCTCTTCTTCCTTCCTCTTCTTCCTTCTTCCTCCCTCCCTCCCTTATTTTCTTCCTCCATCCCCCTTCCTTCATACCTTATGTCCTTCTTTCCTCCCCCCTACCTTCCTCCCTTCCTCTTTTCTTTCTCCCTCCCTCCCTCCTACCTTCCTTCCTTGCTTCCTCCCTCCCTCCCTTCTTTCCTCCCTCCCTCCCTGCCTCCTTTCCTTCCTTCTTCCTCCCTTCCATCCTTCCTCCCTTCCATCCTTCCTTCCTCCCTTCCCCCTCCCTCCTTTCCTTCCTTCTTCCTCCCTTCTCCCTCCTTTCCTTCCTTCTTCCTCCCTTCCATCCTTCCTTCCTCCCTCCCCTCCCCTCTTCCTCCCTTCCATCCTTCCCTCCCTCCCTTTCCTCCCTTCCTTCCTTGACTGGAGGACAACAGGAGGGTTAAGTTAACTTCATATGAACGTTCTGATTTGACTGTAAAGAGAAAATACAGTAAGTTGAAGCTGAAAGTACAAATGTGACCTTTTACTGGTGGGAAGAGACGAGAAGCAGTGTGAGAGTTACTGTGTGACTAATAGATTATATATTTATATATTTATATATTTAAAGTGTGACTAATAGATTATATATTTATATATTTAAAGGCGGTTGTGACTCACACGTCTGCTGAGTTTTGCAGGGTCAGTTGACGGCTATCAATCCATGAGCTGGCAGCTAACCGGCTATCAGAGTGATGCAACAGCTTCTCATGCACGTTAAATGTCAAGTTACACACTCATACACACTCTCTCTCACACACACACACACACACACGCACGCACACACACACACACACACACACACACAGCGGAAAATTAAAGTATGAACGGATCTCCACTAAAAAACACACTTCAACCTTCGTGTCGTCCTCTCGGATCAAATTGACCCCGTCTGTTTTGACTGTTCCTTCCTTCCTTTCTCCCTTCTTTCTCCTTCCTTCTTCCTCCCTACCTTCCTTCCTTCTTTCTTTCCTCCCCTCTACCTTTCTCTCTTCCTTATTTCCTCTGTCCTTCTTCCTCTTTTCCTTTCTCCCTCCTACCTACCTTCCTTCCTTCCTTCCTTCCTCCCTCCCTCCCTGCCTTCTTCCTCTTTTCCTTTCTCCCTCCTACCTTCCTTCCTTCCTTCTTTCCTCTGTCCTTCCTTCCCTTCCTTCCTTCCTTCCCTTCCTCCCTCCCTTCTTTCTTTTCTCCCTCCCTTCCTGCCTTCTTCCTCCCTCCCTTCCTTCTTCCTCCCTCCCTCCCTCCCTACCTTCCTTCCTTCCTTCTTTCCCTCTTTCCCTCTTTCTTTCCTCCCCTCTACCTTTCTCTCTTCCTTCTTCCCTTCTCCCTCCCTTTCTTCCTTCCTTCTTTCCTTCATTCCCTCTTTCTTTCCTCCCCTCTACCTTTCTCTCTTCCTTCTTTCCTCTGTTCTTCTTCCTCTTCTGTCCTTCCTTCCTTTCCTTCCTTCCTTCTTCCTTGGCTACTAACCGGCTGTCAGAGTGATGCAACAGTCAGAATTATTCATCATGAATAGAACCGCAACAGATATTTTCATTATCGATGATCTGAGTATAAAAAGGTCAAATTAAATGTTGGAAGCTCAGAGTCTGAAATAGAGAAACAAGCATGTGATGAATACACAAAGTATTGATTTGAACATGTTGCTGATTAACTGACTTTCAGCACTAAACATCACATTGATATAACGGAGTCATGATGTCATTTTTAGCCCGAAGCAGAGCGTTTAAAATTCAACAGGAAGTTCAGTTTTTTTCTCTGTCAGAATAAAAGTCAAGTGCAACCAGTCAAAACATAAGAGATGTAAAAGTCTACTGTATTTAGAGCAGGGGTGGCAAACATAAGACCCGTGGGCCAGAAGCGGCCGGCCAAGAGGTCCGATCCGGCCCATTGGATAACCTTTCAAAGTAAAATAATTCCAAATGTCTTTTACTCTGAAATTTGATGACTTTTTCTAAAGGGGCCCAAAATGCACAAAATTGATGCTACACATTCTTGTTTTTCTTATTAACTTTTTTTTAATAAGATTGTCATGTAGGGCTGGGAAATATATGGATATTATATCGATATCGTGATATGAGACTAGATATCGTCTTAGATTTTGGATATATCGTAATATCGCGATGATGTCATCAGAGTCATCTTTTCCTGGTTTTAAAGCTGCATTACAGTAATATATATAATTTTCTGAACTTACCAGACTGTTGTAGCTGTTGTGTTTTGTCCCTTTTACCCACTTTCTCATTATATCCACATTACTGATGATTATTTATTAAAAACTTCATACTCTACAATATTGTCAAATATCAGTATCGAAGTATTTGGTCTAAAATAATGCAATATCAGTTTTTTTTCCCATATCAGCCAGCCCTATTGTTATGTTATAAATAGTATAAAAGTAATTATGAAGATTTCTTTTTATGGTTTCATGAAGGTCAGTTGCAATAAAACACATTTAAATAATTATAATATGTTATTTTTTCATGATATTGTGCAAAATAATGTAAAAAAACAGATATAATATTGTTGAAACTGCTCATTTATCACAGTAAATAGACGGTTTATTATAGTAAAGATATTAAATAGATATTATTTGTGGGTTATTAATGGTTTTACTGGTTGGGCTGCATGTGGTTCTGATTTAGAGGCTTAAAAAGTAAAATAGATGGAGAGAGCTTAGAGAGAGAGAAGAGGATGACTGAAATAAATCCGCTCAGTTTGATTGATGCGTGATCATTAAAATTTTTATAGCAAATCTTTTTTTCAGAAGTCAAATTAAAGCGAGAAACAGTCGGTTGACCAGTGGAAGCAGAGTCTCATTGATTTCTCTCCCCTCCGTCAGTCCTGCCGCTCTCTCTCTGCTGGAGCCGATCGATAAGCTCCAGGATGTCTGAACTCTAACTCCCAGGTGCCTTTGGGCTACAATTAAACATTCCTCTCAATGAGCCAATTAAAAGCTTGTTTAATGGGGGAAGCTGTGCAGTTATACCACCCACAGAGAGACTATACGTACTATAGCTTTAAGATGTGAGTCAACAGCTATGAACTCTTTTTGTTTTCTAAGAGCTGAAGGTAGGAGGAAGGAAGGGAGAGAGGAAGAAGGAAGGAAGGGACAAAGAAGGAAGGAAGGATGGAAATGAGGAAGGAAGAAGGAAGGAAAGGAGGAAGAAAGGGAGGAAGAAGGAAGGAAAGGAGGGAGGAAGGCAGGAAGAAAGATGGAAGGGAGGGAGGAAGGCAGGAAGAAGGATGGAAGGAAGGAAGGAAAGGAGGAAAGTAAAGGCCTCACAGAGCTTTCTCTGGAGGAAGGAGGAAGGAAGGGAGAGAGGAAGAAGGAAGGAAGGATGGAAATGAGGAAGGAAGAAGGAAGGAAAGGAAGAAGGAAGGAAAGGAGGAAGGAAGGGAGGAAGAAGGAAGGAAGTAAAGGAAGAAGGAAGGAAAGGAGGAAGGAAGGGAGGCTTGTTTAATGGGGGAAGCTGTGCAGTTATACCACCCACAGAGACACTATACGTACTAGCTTTAAGATGTGAGTCAACAGCCGTGAACTCTTTTTGTTTTAGAAGAGCTGAAGGATCAATTAAATTAGTTTCTGGTTAAATTTAGAAACTCTGGTCCGGTGTTTTGTTACTGACTGAGATGTAGATGTGTTCTGTGTGTTTGGGTTAGTGATAATTAAGGGTTTTAAAAGCAGCATCAGGTTTGTTAAAAGGAAGGAAGTGAGGAAGGAAGGATGGAAGGGAGGAAGGAAGGATGGGAGGTAGGAAGGTAGGAAGGTAGGAGGGAGGGAGGAAGGATGGATGGAAAAGAGAAAGGGAAGAAGGGATGAAGGAAGGAAGGAAGGAAGGAAGGAAGAAAAGGAGGGAGGAAGGAAGAAGGAAGAAAAGGAAGGATAGAAGGAAGGAAGGTAGGAGGGAGGAAGGAAGGGAGAGAGGAAGTAGGAAGGAAGGGAGGAAGAAGGAAGGAAGGATTGAAATGAGGAACGAAGAAGGGAGGAAAGGAAGAAGGAAGGAAAGGAGGGAGGAAGGCAGGAAGAAAGATGGAAGGGAGGGAGGAAAGCAGGAAGAAAGATGGAAGGGAGGAAGAAGGATGGAAGGCAGGAAGAAGGCAGGAAAGGAGGGAGGAAGCAAAAGAGGAAGTAAGGGAGGAAGAAGGACAGAAAGGATAGAGGAAGGAAGGGAGAAAGGAGGAAGGAAGGAAAGGAGGGAGGAAGGCAGGAAGAAAGATGGAAGGGAGGAAGAAGGAAGGAAGTAAAGGAAGAAGGAAGGAAAGGAGGAAGGAAAGGAGGCTTGTTTAATGGGGGAAGCTGTGCAGTTATACCACCCACAGAGAGAGACTATATGTACTATAGGTTTAAGATGTGAGTCAACAGCCGTGAACTCTTTTTGTTTTCTAAGAGCTGAAGGATCAATTAAATTAGTTTCTGGTTAAATTTAGAAACTCTGGTCCAGAGTTTTGTTACTGACTGAGATGTAGATGTGATAATTAAGGGTTTTAAAAGCGGCATCAGGTTTGTTAAAAGGAAGGAAGGGAGGAAGGAAGGATGGAAGGAAGGAAAGAAGGATGGATGGAAGGATGGAAGGATGGAAGGATGGGAGGGAGGAAGGAAAGATGGATGGAAGCATGGAAAGGAGGAAGAAGGAAGGAAGGACGGAAGGGAGGAAGGAAGGATGGGAGGGAGGGAGGAAGGAAGGAAGGGAGGGAGGGAGGGAGGGAGGAAAGACAGAAGGGAGGAAGAAAGGAAGGAAAGAAGGAACAGTCAAAACAGACGGGGTCAATTTGACCCGGGAGGACGACAGGAAGGTTAAAATCAGAGAGCTGTGAACTCTTTTTGTTTTATAAGAGCTCCAGTGGAGCACCGTATATATCCGTATAATGCGAGTACACGGGGCACCGAAGCGCAGCCTCTATATAACACATTATCTGAAACTAGTTCATTTCACCAATATTTAGTTATGATACGTTAGTGCTATTCCCCTCCGAGCCCGTGGTGGCATGTGAGGCCAGGAGATACGCGTCTGGATCAGGTGGGGAGTTCTGGTCCTCTGAAATGAGGCCAACCAGGAAGTAACTTAGAGCTGCATTCTATCAAAATGCCACCAGGGGGCGACCGTCTCTATACAAGTCAATGGAGAATTCACCAACTTCTCACTTGATTTCTAACCTCAGTAAACGTTTTCAAAATGTGTTTATGGTCTCAATCGCTAGTTTAAAGCCTTCTTCAATGCAGTATGATGTTCATTTGGGACATTTTGGCCTCCCTGATTTTATATGTGACGATAAAGCAGGGTATGCATTAGGGCGTGGCTACGTCCTGATTGACAGGTTGATTGACCAATGTCCTCGAGATCCAGCCCTCACAACCATAGCAACCTCCCCGCTCTGCCGTTGGCCCCGCCCATACGTCCGTCCATGGCTCCGCCTCATGCCCATATAAGTAGAATCCTTGTTTTTATTTTTCCCAGCATGCACCTGAAATTTTCAAGATGGCGCTGCCCAGATTAGAAACTATTGGCTTCCGAGCAGCAGTCCACAAACCAATGGGTGACGTCACGGATGTTACGTCCATTTCTTTTATACAGTCTATGGCAAGAACTCATATTTCATTGCTCTGGATGGAGTCGTCTCCATAGCAACCCCCAATAAAGCTCATAGCTACTGTTGTATTTAGTAGCTGTTGACATATTAAACTAAAAAAAGGGGTTGAAATATTTAGTGTGGAGTGAGACTCTTGTGTTTCTGTGCTGAATGACATTAATATTACTTTTATCAGTAAATAAGTAAAAACCCAGGTCCAGTAAAGGCCTCACAGAGCTTTTGGTTATCAGGCTGCTGAATGCTTTTTGTTTTCTGGTCGTCTCGACTAATTGGAAGCAACAACAGCAGCTGATAATTATGCTGAAGGTCTGACCACAGGCGCAACAGTCCCCCGAACAGTTGGGATGGATTAGCATAGCCAGCTGAAAGCCCGCTAATAAGATACAGCACACAGGGATAGATAGAGATTATAGAGATGGATAGAGAGCAGTAAATGGAAAGAATGTACACAGAGTGAGTGAGTGAGTGAGTGAGTGAGTGGATGAGTGTAAACAGGCTATAATAATTAAATTAAAGACATTTAAAGTGAGTTAAGAGGTTAAAAAGATGATGAAGATAAACTTGGAATGAGCTGAGATCTGACTTCAGTTGGTGTGCAACTGAGAAGAAGTAACAGCTCACCCATTCATTAACTCATCCATCCATCCATCCATTCATGAATCCATCCATCCATCCATTCATCATTCATCCATCCATCCGATTATTCATCCATCCATTCATTAATCCATTCATCTCTTCAATCATCCATCAATCCATTCATTAATCCATCCATCCATTCATGAATCCATCTATTTATTCATCCATCCATTTCATCAGCTGCTTACTGAGTTTTACCCACATCCCACTTTGTTCAGTTGTGATACGTCAGAGCCACAAACATGAACATAGATCCATCTGATACACAAACAATGTAATGAGAATCCAAGAGTAAGGTAAACACTGGAGTTATGCTGCTCTGCTCCTCTACAAGACCTTCATCAACCTTTCTTTGCACTGTTCTCTGCCTGCTTTGGAGAACTACATCTGGGATATTAAATATAAAACACAGTTATAAACACCTTCTACAGTGCAGGAATGACAGGACTGCTGCAGTGGCCTGGATTTTGATCGCTAGTGTATTTATTGTCTGTCCCAAAATCACCTTCTTCACTCATCTAGTAGGCAGCACATAAACATGATATAGTTTTAAATGATATATATCCAAAAAGTCCTCCAAGAGGCTCCATGCCAAAGCTTCTAAAGACCCTTAAAAGTTTAGTTAAAAAGGGTTTCTGCTTCTCTATTGTATGAATAACACGTTCAAACTGACTGTATTATGAGTAACTGAGTCTTTCAATTTTCAGCTGCACGTCTGTCTTTGGACTGCGGGAGGAAAATTGGAGCACTCGCCAAAAAAAAAGAAAAAAAAAAGAAGAAGAAGAAAAAGAAGAAGAAGTGGAGGAACAGAAATACAATTTTAAAAAAAAGGAAGCACCCCAAATCGGATTGACTGTCAAAAAGCTGATTTCCATAAAGAAAAAGAGTGAGAAGTGAGAAAGTGTAGTGCACTGACAGGCTGGATGGCTTCACACGGATCAGCAGAGTTCCCCACCGGCTGCTCGGCTCGGCAGGAAGAGACTCCCGATGCCTGCTGAGCGTTTTGTTCCCAGTATGAACACTTCTACAGCTGCTGGAGGAAGCTGCTTCTGGTCCGACACCAGTGAAAACTCTACCTTGACATTCACAGCTTCCCCTAAGAATGACATGTTTACTTTCTACCGATAGTACCGAGGGGAACAGCAGGCTGGAAGTTTCCTGGAAACTCCCCCCGAAAAAAAAAAGGCGGAAAGTTTTTATACCTGTGATGTGACAAGTGTTAGAAAAACATCCTGAAATCACTGTCATAGTTTGGGAGGAAGGAAAGGAAGGGAGAGAGGAGGAAGGGAGAGAGTAAAGGAGGAAGGAAGGGAGGGAGGAAGAAGGAAGGAAGAAGGGAGGAAAGGAGGAAGGGAGGGAGGCAAGGAGGACAGAAAGGATAGAGGAAGGAAGGGAGAAACTACTACTACTAGTTTCCTTCATAGTTTAGGAGAAAGGAAAGGAGGAAGGGATGAAAGGAGGAAGGAAGGGCGGAAGGAGGAAGGGAGAGAGGAAAGGAGGATGGAAGGGAGGAAAGGAGGAAATAAGGGAGGAAGGAGAAAAGGAAGGAAAGGAGGGCGGCAAGGAGGAAGGAAGGAAAGGAGGATGGAAGGGAGGAAGAAGGAAGGAAAGGAGAGAGGAAGGCAGGAGAAAGGAAGGAAAGGAGGAAGGAAGGGAGGGAGAAAGGAGGAAGCAAAAGAGGAAGTAAGGAAGGAGGAAGGATGGAAAGGACGGAGGAAGAAAGGGAGAAAGGAGAAAGGAGGAAGGAAGGGAGGAAGGAGGAAGGGAGAGAGGAAGAAGGAAGGAAAGGAAGGAGGCAAGGAGGAAGGAAGGTAGGAGGAAGAAAGGGAGGAAGGGAGAGAGGAAGAAGGAAGGAAGGGAGGAAGAAGGAAGGAAGAAGGAAGGAAAGGAGGAAGGAAGGGAGGAAGAAGGAAGGGAGGAAGAAGGAAGGAAACGAGGGAGGAAGGCAGCAAGAAGGATGGAAGGGAGGAAGAAGGAAGGAAAGGAAGGATGGAAGGGGCAAGGGGACACACACACACACACACACAGACAGACTCAGCGGTGATGCCTCTGACAGGTCAGCTGTGGTCTGAATTGACCTTTAACAGTCACACATTCGCACCATCACCCCCCAAATGTGACAAACACAGTTCTCAGCAGCAGGTTGTTATAGAAACTTTAAAAACTTCACAGCAACTTTGGCAAATTCTGTTTTCATCTGGATAAAACAGGTGGTGACGCTAAATGTGTGTTTTGGTCATGTGACTCCAGAACAACACATCAGCAGTAATCAGGATGACATCATTGACATGCGATCTGGGTTAAAGTTGTTTCTTCTTTAAAGTTAGACCACGTTCATCGTCATGGCTACAATAATAACCACACAGGGTTAAAGTTAGACCACGTTCATCGTCATGGTTACAATAATAACCACACAGGGTTAAAGTTAGACCACGTTCATCGTCATGGTTACAATAATAACCACACAGGGTTAAAGTTAGACCACGTTCATCGTCATGGTTACAATAATAACCACACAGGGTTAAAGTTAGACCACGTTCATTGTCATGGCTACAATAATAACCACACAGGGTTAAAGTTAGACCACGTTCATCGTCATGGTTACAATAATAACCAAACAGGGTTAAAGTTAGACCACGTTCATCGTCATGGTTACAATAATAACCACACAGGGTTAAAGTTAGACCACGTTCATCGTCATGGTTACAATAATAACCACACAGGGTTAAAGTTAGACCACGTTCATCGTCATGGTTACAATAATAACCACACAGGGTTAAAGTTAGACCACGTTCATCGTCACGGCTACAATAATAACCACACAGGGTTAAAGTTAGACCACGTTCATCGTCATGGTTACAATAATAACCACACAGGGTTAAAGTTAGACCACGTTCATCGTCATGGTTACAATAATAACCACACAGGGTTAAAGTTAGACCACGTTCATCGTCATGGCTACCATAATAACCACACAGGGTTAAAGTTAGACCACGTTCATCGTCATGGCTACCATAATAACCACACAGGGTTAAAGTTAGACCACGTTCATCGTCATGGCTACCATAATAACCACACAGGATTAAAGTTAGACCACGTTCATCGTCATGGTTACAATAATAACCACACAGGGTTAAAGTTAGACCACGTTCATCGTCATGGCTACAATAATAACCACACAGGGTTAAAGTTAGGGGATGATCGTAGTTAACAAGTTCGGTTAATGCCTCCACCACTGCTCCACCTCATTGTTACTATGGCAACCAGACGGCAAACATAACTATGTGGGTCTTTTTAAGGGCGACTAACGTTACGATTTGTTGTGTCGATTTACTTGAGTTTCATTTTTTGTATATGTGCAATGTGTGTGTATGTGTGTATGCAATGTTTGTGTATGTGTGTGCAATGTTTGTGTGTGTGTGTGTGTGCAATGATTGGATGTGTGCAATGTGTGTGTGTGTGTGTGTGTGTGTGTGTGTGTGTGTGTGTGTGTGCAATGTTTGTGGATGTGTGTGTGCAATGTGTGTGTGTATGTGTGTGTGTAACTTCGAGGGCATTTCTGTGTGTGCAGCACTCGAGTCCAAGACAAATTTCCCTAAGGGGACAATAAACGTATCATATCATATCATATCATTTTAAATAGCCTTTCATGGTACATTACAGTGGCCAAGACATTGCAGTTTGACATACTTTAGAGTCTCCATTAAACAGTTTGTCCACTAGAGAGCACTGATGAGTTTAAAGTCTGTGTAAAGTAAGAATAAATATGTGTTCTGAGTTTGACATACCACAGAAAAGTGTGTTGTTAACCACCCTGCCAAATTTGAATGATTAAAAAAAATCACCAAATATATGAAATTAGGCTTCAAAGTTGTGTAAAAATCAGCCTCTTTCTCTGCTCCCAAACGCTGAAGCCCCGCCCCCTACCAAGTGTCACCTGTCAATCAAAGTCACCACCTCTACCAGAAACATGGATGCTACGTCTGAGAGCTTTCTGCTGCTAACTCAGCTACTAGCTCAGCGGCTAGCTCTGCTGCTAACTCAGCTACTAGCTCAGCGGCTAGCTCGGCGGCTAACTCAGCTGTTAGCTCGGCGGCTAACTCAGCCGCTAACTCGGCGGCTAACTCAGTTAACTGTCTAACTGTAGACTGTAGTAGTAGTAGTGTGTGCTGAATGTATTTATACCTCTACAGCAGCAGGTGCGGTCTTCAAAGTATATGAAGGGTTAGGATCAATTATAGACTAAAACATATGAAGTATAGTGGTATAATGAAAGGCGATGCTGCAATAATAAAGACATGCTATCATCTCCTAAAAACCCAACAACACAAATCTCTCTGAGTGTGGCTGAATCTCCTCGACAGTCGAGTCAAAGCAGCTTCGGCTCAGCGGGCCTGACGTGCTGAGAGATATCTCTTTTTCTCTGTCGGCTGCACTGTTTTGGCACGGAGAAACATTTTCCCATCATGCTGTGCTCGGGGGGCTCTTGAACCTGCAGGCCACAGTCAAACACCCACACACACACACACACACACTAACACACACTCACACTGAGCTGAAAACTACCCAGCAGAGTCAGGAGTCAAGAGGCTGCTCAGCTGAGCCACTTCAGGCGGCAATTTTCTGACCGCAGCCGATCCGGCCGGTTGAACGCTGCGTGCTAGTTGAAAAAGCCTTCTTCCCTTTTTCCTTTTTTTTCTTCCTTCTTCTCGCTCTCTCTCTCTCTCTCTCTCTGCTAAAACTTCCAGTACATATGGTTGGATAATGAGCGTGTTGCTGCTGGCTTTGTGTGGATGACTTACGGGTAAAAGGAAGTAGACGGACAACTGAGAGGAAAATAAGAAAGCGAGACAGGAGGCAGAGTAGTAAACTTCCAGCTAATTGAACTAAAAAAAGAATCGCTGTCGATCACTTTGGCACAGATATTTTTTTTAACCCTTTACATACTGTTCATTTTTTTTACATTTGAGAGCTTTAACAACACCATATGCACATTTCTTTTAGCTGGACTTTTCCTAATGGGACCCACAGTATGCAAAAATACAAATGCATCATTTTGTGCAGCTGATACACATTTTTATATATGCAAATGTACAAATTTTATCTGTTCATTAAACATATAAGCATTAAAACACACAGTTGAGAATTAGTTTTTAAGTTTTTAAGCAGGTTGAATTATTTGGTACGTTTTTATGGTTACACCACTTAGACATTTTTGCCATAATCCTCTAATATATTCTCTCAAAATGGATTAAAAGCAGAAGGTAGGAAGGAATAAGGGAGGAAGGAAAGAAGGGAGAAAGGTAGGAAGGAAGGAAGGAAGGAAGGAAGGAAGGAAGGAAGGAAGGAAGGAAGGAAGGAAGGAAGGAAAAGAAGAAAGGTAGGAAGGAAAGAAGGGAGAAATGTAGGAAGGAATAAGGGAGGAAGGCAGGAAGGAAGGAAAAGAAGACAGGAAGGGAGGAAGGAAAGAATGAAGAAAGGAAAAGAAGAAAGGAAAGAAGGGAGAAAGGTAGGAAGGAATAAGGGAGGAAGGGAGGAAGGAAGGAAGGATGGAAGGAAAAAAGACAGGAAGGGAGGAAGGAGCTGGTTACAGGATGACATAGCTGTCAAGTGCAGATTAGATGTGATATAAATTATAATTTTGTATGAATTAATATGGCAGTTGTGACTAAATACAATTTAAACTAAACTAAATCACATGGATACAAAATGTAAATGTATAAATTTGACCTATGATCATTCAAACATGTTGTATTCTTCATATCTAGACCATAAAATAGTGATTGTAAATGTCTTTTTCTCCTATAATATTAATCTGAAGGGGAGTTATGAATGTAGAGGCATCATGAGTCAGAATATGAACAGTACATAAAGGGTTAAGCTCTATATTTGTTTCCTCTCACTATACAGCAGTGAGGACCGAAGGAAGTCTGACGAGGTTGACAACCAACAATTACAGCTACGGTCGACTGATGGAAACGGAGGATTTCCTCTTCATCCGGACGACTGCAGAGGCTCAGGAATCCTCTAACGAGCTTCCACAGCTCACACGTTGAAGATCTCACCACCAGATGTTAGTAGAGATGGAGACGAGGCAGCACACGTTACAGTAGGAATGGCATGTGGTTCGTCTCTCTTCATGAAAAGACGAGTTAACCCTTTACATACTATATTCTTATATTCTACTTCATATTCTGACTCATTATTTAGTCTCTGCACCAAGTCATTGGATAAACTCCCCTTCAGTCATTTATAAATGTTTGATTCATCCTTAATGAAGCTGTTAGAGCACAAACACAGTGTATTATATTTATTTATAGGATAAAAAAGACATTCACAATCACTGTATATGGTTTTATAGAATATGATGAATATATTTGGAGTTTTTAATGAAAGCAGTTCAATATTTTTTAACATTTGCATAAACTAAAATTTGCATCAGCTGCACAAAAATGTAAAAAAAATGATGCATTGTATTTATTTTTCTTCTATATTTTGGAGTCACATTAGAAAAAGTCCACCGAAAAGAAATGTGTTTAACCCTTTGAGTCATGATATCTGCTCAAAAACTCAAATCTATTGATCCCGTTTAACTTTAGGTCAATCTTTAGCACTGTTGCTATAGATACAGGTTGTTCTATGGTTTGCTATAGATACAGGTTGTTCTATGGTTGCTATAGATACAGGTTGTTCTATGGTTGCTATAGATACAGGTTGCTCTATGGTTGCTATAGATACAGGTTGCTCTATGGTTGCTATAGATACAGGTTGCTCTATGGTTGCTATAGATACAGGTTGTTCTATGGTTGCTATAGATACAGGTTGTGTTATGGTTGCTATAAATACAGGTTTTGCTGACATCAGAGATCCTGCTGGAGACATTTTTGAAGTTGAGTTTAATTTTTTCTCTCTAACATGTTTTTAAAAAATGTTTGGAACAAATGAAGTCTGTAAAACATCACATTTAGGATCAATGAGGAGAGAAAAATCTATGTTTTATATGTTGTCATAACCTCAATAGTTAGGAAAAGCAAAGAAGAAGCCCTTTCTTGGTGTGATCTACAAAGGGATACGGTATTTTTACAGCTATCAAATGTAAAAATGTGACCCTGGGCAGTATGTAAAGGTTTATATGATGGTTTGGATGGATGTGAAAACTCTCCTCAGTGAATCTTCAGCACATAATCTGAACAACAGAGTTAGAGAGCAGCTGGGTCTTTGGTAAATAAGTCACCCGAGGACACTTATAAGGCGTCGATATTGGGAGAAATTTGGGTTCAGTGTCTTCCCTCATGGATCAAACCAGCGTCTCAGTGATTAGTGGACGAGCTCACAGCAGCCTTCTGACTAATCACACATATTAATCACTCAGAACAAACGAACAGCAGGACGGCGGTTTATGATCACGCCAAGCTAAACGGACGCCCATTAACGTCCTTTCAGCATCTGCCAAAGGTGACTCCAACCTGCTCCGTTTCACCTTTCCCTCAACTACTGGCAGATGGTCGCGGCCCACCTAGAGCCTCGTCCTGTCTGAGGTTTAAAAAGGAGAGTTTTAACCTCACTGCTGTCAATGCTGCTAATAGGGGAACATTGGGTCTCTTTAAATTAAATTAAATTAAATTAAATAGGTCAGTCTAGATCTGCTCTATGGGTAAAAGAGCTTGAGATGACTTTTGTTGTGGTGCTTTATAAATAAAAATGAACTGAATTGAATTGATTTGAATGGTTTTCCAAGAAAGGCAGAGACAAAATGGAAATATTTTAAACAAAACTAGTGACGGCAATATAAATGTGAAATATCTTTAATTATTCAGGAGATGCTAAGAAACCACTTGGCCAACTAGATTCAACCACAGACTGTATAAAAGAAATGGACGTAACATCCGTGACGTCACCCATTGGTTTGTGGACTGCTGCTCGGAAGCCAATAGTTTTCTAATCTAGGCAGCGCCATCTTGAACATTTCAGGTGCATGCTGGGAAAATAAGAACACGGATTCTACTTATATGGGCATGAGGCGGAGCCGTGGGTGGAGCGGGGAGGTTGCTATGGTTGCGAGGGCTGGATCTCGAGGACATTGGTCAATCAACCTGTCAATCAGGACGTAGCCACGCCCTAATGCATACCCTGCTTTATCGTCACATATAAAATCAGGAGGCCAAAATGTCCCAATGAACATCATACTGCATTGAAGAAGGCAGTTAAACTAGCGATTGAGACATAAACACATTTTGGAAAACGTTTACTGAGGTTAGAAATCAAGTGAGAAGTTGGTGAATTCTCCATTGACTTGTATAGAGACGGTCGCCCCCTGGTGGCCTTTTGATAGAATGCAGCTCTAAGTTACTTCCTGGTTGGCCCGATTTCAGAGGACCCGAGCCCCCCGCCTGGATTCAACAAGAAGAATAACAAAGCAAAGAGAGAACGCCAAGTTTCCAATTGAAATACAGATTAATATTAACTGGATTTGAAGGAAATTAAAGAAGGAAATGAAGATGAATACACATTTCCTTCCACTATTTTAATGCAAATATTAAGAGTTGGTGGCCAGCGCCATTTAAACGACTGAAGAAGAAGAAGATTTCTGTTTGTTTCATGCATTAATTTGAGCTCTCCACACAGATCTGATGTCTTCCATTTAACTCTCATGCTTCACATTCTTCATCATCATTTCTTCACTGCAGCTGCTTTTAATCCACAAAACTACTTTTTACTTCAAAACTTCTGCTAATATTTCAACTTGTCTTTTTTCCATGTTAAAATGTAAATGCATTTAAAACCCCTTTGATGGAAAACGCAGTCTGGTGAGTAGTGGAGCTCGTCATCCGGCAGCAGACCTGAGTGCAGCTCAGCGGGGCTCTGATGGAGGGAACCATCTGTAGCTGTCCGACAAGACTGATGAGCCTCTCGCCTTTAATTCAGACCTGCCAGCACCACCCAATCTGAGCGGAGGACCTATTTGCATCTTATTACAGGAGACAGGAAGCGTCGTCTTCACTCATGCTCGGTCAAAACTTAAAGCTCAAACACACACACACACACACACACACACACCGAGAGGAGTCGATACATATTCATTTTCCTTTCATATCAAACAACAAAAACTATTGATTTATTTGCACGTCAGCCTTGTAATTGCCCACATCGCTGTCAGTCATTTGATGCCGTCCTCCTGTGCTTCCAACCAATCATCTGAAGAGTCAACAGCCTCCATTACCTGCCAACCCCCCCCCCCCCCCCCCTCCTCCCGCCTCTCTCTCTACCTCCCGCAGCTCTGAAACATTGATTAGCTGCCGCCGGTGGTTTCACCCCAACAAGGCCGCCAGCAATGTGGCCGTCCTGACACAGAATCGCTTTCATTGTCATGTGCCGACCCGACCGAAGCCAATGAGATCAAATAGATAGAAATGAGCCTGAACATTGATTTCATACCATGAATTAAGCATCGCCCGCCGCCCTGCACTACATACCGCCCCTCCCGTCCCTCCCTTCCCTTCCTCCCGCCCCTCCCGTCCTTCCCTTCCTTCCGCCCCTCCCGTCCCACTCCTCCCGTTCCACACCAGTGAAGATATATTGGATTGAGAAACGAGAAGCGTCTGGTTGGACAGCTGCGCTTTTTAAATAAACATTTTTCAAGGCGTTTTTTTTTTAAATGATGTTTGCAGTAAATGAGCAGAGAGGATATAATTAAAGGGAAAACACGTGTTTTTATAGCCAGAGGCACTTCAGTCTCGTCAAGGCCTTTTCTCTCACTCTCTCTACATACATACATTTATATATATATATAGAAGTATATATATATATGTGTTAAATTAAACATGAGGTTAGATGTGTTTCAATAAAAAGCAGCTTCTCATATGAGCCTCTGGTGTTCTTACTAAATTAAGCATTTTTAAATAGCTGTAAATTACTGTGATTTTGTAACATTTATACATAATAAATATACAGTTTATGTTTATTTTATAAAGAGATTATAGACGGATTTTACTAAGATTATCTACATACAGAACCAGTTAAAACAAGTCTTTTAACCCTCCTGTTGTCCTCAGGTCAAGGAAGGAAAGGAGTAAGGAGGGATAGAGGAAAAGAGGAAGGGAGAGAAGGAAAGAAGGAAGGAAGGAAGGAGTAAGGAGGGATGGAGGAAAAGAGGAATGAATTAAGGAGAGAAAGAAGGAAGGAAAGGAGTAAGGAGGGATGGAGGTAAAGAGGAAGGGAGGACGGAGAGAAGGAAGAAAGGAAAGGAGGAAGGAAGGAGGAAAACTGGAAGGAAGTAAGGAGAGAAGGAAGGAAGGAAGGAAAGGTGTAAGGAGGGATGAAGGAAAAGAGGAAGGAAGGAAGGGAGGAAGGAAGAAAGGGAAGGAGTAAGGAGGGAGAGAGGAAAAGAGGAATGAAGGGAAGGAAGGAAGGAGAGAAGGAAGGAAGGAAGGAAGGAGGATGGAAGGAAGGAAGGAGGAAGGAGGAGGGAGCAAAGACAGAGGGAAGGAGGGAAGAACGAAGGAAAAATTAAAGAAAGAGGAAGGAAGGAAGGAAGGAAGGAAGGAAGGAAGGAAGGAAGGAAGGAAGGAAGGAAGGCAGGAAGGAAGGAAGGAAGGAAGGAACAGTCAAAAGAGATGGGGTCAATTTGACCCGGGAGGATAACAGGAGGGTTAAGTACATACAAAGGTGTGCCTGAACTGTTGACTGGTACTGGACTTATATTATATAATATTATTCTTGTATTTTAGTTTATTTGTGACATCGAATTGTGCTGAAAGGTAGTTTTAATGCATGTGTGCAAAAGGCCAATAATAAATGTTAAGATGAAAAGGAACCTGCAGATAAACTCACATCTGAAGTAATTTTTCATTTGTCACTTTTCAAGTATTTACATAGACTTACATTCATTTCCTGGAGATGAAGCAAAAAACTAAACAAAAAAATCTGCTTTTTTTTGCATCCCCCGAAAGTGGCTTAAACACACACACACACACACACACACACACACACACACACACACACACACACTCCACTGCTTTTCAAACAAACCAGAGCATTAATTTAATAGATGACTTCTCTTCCTCCTCGTCAACAACTAGCAGCAAGTAAACCTGCATCCAAGCTGTTTCCATGGCAACGCAGCTTCATGAAGCACCAAGCACCATGTTGACCCTGAGCTTTATGCTGATGTTATGAGTTATTGTCTCTCTATTGAACTGCGATAGTCACTGCTAACATTAAAGATATTATTATCCCTTAAACAGACCTTACTAGTTATGTCATTTGCACCTAAAGTAAGGAAGGAAGGAAGGAAAGAAGGGAGGAAGGAGGGAAGCAAGGGAGGAAGGAAGGAAGGAAGGGAAGGAGGGAGGAAGGGAAGGAAGGAAGGAAGGGAAGGAAGGAAGGAAGGGAAGGAGGGAAGAAGGAAGGAAAGGAGGAAGGAATGGGAAGCAAGGAAGGAAAGGAGGAAGGACGAAGGGAAGCAAGGAAGGAAAGGAGGAAGGAAGGGAAGGAAGGGAGGAAGGAGGAAGGAGAGAGGAAAGGGAGGAGGGAGGAGAGAGGAAAGGGAGGACGGAGGAAGGGAGGGAGGAAGGAAGGAAGGAAGGAAGGAGAAAGAAAGAAGGAAGGACAGATGATGGAAGGAAGAAAGGGACAGAAGGAGGGAACATTTACCCTAACAGCTGAACTTAGATCTGGAGGAAGGAAGAAGGAAGGAAGGAAGGAAGGAAGGAAGAAGGACAGAGGAAGGAAGGAAGGAAGGACAGAGGAAGGAAGGAAGGACAACACGAAGCTTAAAGAGTCTGTATCTCCTGGTGCACGTTGTCTGTTTAAGGGTTTAAGTTTTGTTATATTAATATAAGTAGTTGTACAGATCAGAGGAGTCAAACTCATTTAACCCTTTATTGGGCAAATAATTATATTTGGTAATTTCTGTAAATATCCCAAAATATCCTTCCTTCCTTCCTTTCCTTCCTCCCTGCCTTCTTTCTTCCCTTCCTCTTTTCCTTTCTCCCTCCCTCGTTCCTTATTTCCTCCGTCCTTCCTTCCTTTCCTTCCTTCCCTCTGTCCTTCCTCCCTCCCTCCTTCTCTCCTGCCTTCCTTCTTTCCTTCCTCCGTCCTTCCTTCCTTCCTTCCCTTCCTCCCTGCCTTCTTTCTTCCCTCCTCTTTTTCCTTTCTCCCTCCCTCGTTCCTTATTTCCTCCGTCCTTCCTTCCTTTCCTCCTTCCATCTGTCCTTCCTCCCTCCCTCCTTCTCTCCTGCCATCCGTCCTTCCTTCCTTCCTTTCCTTCCTCCCTGCCTTCTTCTTCCTTCCTCTTTCCTTTCTCCCTCCCTCGTTCCTTATTTCCTCCGTCCTTCCTTCCTTTCCTTCCTTCCACCTGTCCTTCCTCCTCCCTCCTTCTCTCCTCCCTTCCTTCTTCCTTCCTTTCTTCTTCCATCTGTTCTTCCTCCCTCCCTCTTCTCTCCTCCCTCCTTCTTTCCTTCCTCCGTCCTTCCTTCCTTCCTTTCCTTCCTTCCATCTGTCCTTCTCCCTCCCTCCTTCTCTCCTCCCTTCCTTCTTTTCCTTCCTCCGTCCTTCCTTTCTTCCTTTCCTTCCTTCCATCTGTCCTTCCTCCCTCCCTCCTTCTCTCCTCCCTTCCTTCTTTCCTTCCTCCGTCCTTCCTTCCTTCCTTTCCTTCCTTCCATCTGTTCTTCTTCCCTCCCTCCTTCTCTCCTCCCTTCCTTCTTTCCTTCCTCCGTCCTTCCTTCCTTCCTTTCCTTCCTTCCATCTGTTCTTCCTCCCTCCCTCCTTCTCTCACTGCCTTCCTTCTTTCCTTCCTCCGTCCTTCCTTTCTTCCTTCCTTCCTTCCATCTGTCCTTCCTCCCTCCTTCTCTCTCCTTCCTTCTTTCCTTCCTCCGTCCTTCTTTCTTCCTTTCCTTCCTTCCATCTGTCCTTCCTCCCTCCCTCCTTCTCTCCTGCCTTCCTTCTTTCCTTCCTCTGTCCTTCCTTCCTTTCTTTTCCTTCCTTCCATCTGTCCTTCCTCCCTTCCTTTCCTTCCTTCCATCTGTTCTTCCTCCCTCCCTCCTTCTCTCCTCCCTTCCTTCTTCCTTCCTCCGTCCTTCCTTCCTTTCTTCCTTCCATCTGTTCTTCTTCCCTCCCTCCTTCTCTCCTGCCTTCCTTCTTTCCTTCCTCCGTCCTTCCTTTCTTCCTTTCCTTCTTCAATCTGTCCTTCCTCCCTCCCTCCTTCTCTCCTGCCTTCCTTCTTTCCTTCTCCGTCCTTCCTTCCTTTCCTTCCTTCCATCTGTTCATCTTCCCTCCCTCCTTCTCTCCTCCCTTCTTCTTTCCTTCCTCTGTCCTTCCTTCCTTCCTTTCCTTCCTTCCATCTGTTCTTCCTCCCTCCCTCCTTCTCTCCTGCCTTCCTTCTTTCCTTCCTCCGTCCTTCCTTTCTTCCTTTCCTTCCTTCCATCTGTTCTTCCTCCCTCCCTCCTTCTCTCCTCCCTTCCTTCTTTCCTTCCTCCATCCCCCTTTCTCTTCTTTCCTTCCATCTGTCTTCCTCCTCCCTCCTTCTCTCCTCCCGTTCCTTCTTTCCTTCCTCCGTCCTTCCTTTCTTCCTTTCCTTCTTCCATCTCTTCTTCCTCCCTCCCTCCTTCTCTCCTCCCTTCCTTCTTCCTTCCTTTCTTCCTTTCCTTCCTTACATCTGTCCTTCCTCCCTCCCTCCTTCTCTCCTCCCTTCCTTCTTTCCTTCCTCCGTCCTTCCTTCCTTCCTTCCTTCCTTCAATCTGTCCTTCCTCCCTCCCTCCTTCTCTCCTGCCTTCCTTCTTTCCTTCCTCCGTCCTTCTTTCTTCCTTTCCTTCCTTCCATCTGTTCTTCCTCCCTCCCTCCTTCTCTCCTCCCTTCCCTTCTTTCCTTCCTCCATCCCCTTTCTTCTTCCTTTCCTTCCTTCCATCTGTTCTTTCCTCCCTCCCTCCTTCTCTCCTGCCTTCCTTCTTTCCTTCCTCCGTCCTTCCTTCCTTCCTTTCCTTCCTTCCATCTGTCCTTCCTCCCTCCCTCCTTCTCTCCTGCCTTCCTTCTTTCCTTCCTCCGTCCTTCCTTCCTTCCTTTCCTTCCTTCCATCTGTTCTTCCTCCCTCCCTCCTTCTCTCCTCCCTTCCATCCTCCATCCCCCTTTCTTCTTCCTTCTTTCCTCTTTTCTTCCCTTCCTCCCTCCCTCCTTCTCTCTTTCTTTCCTCCCCCCTACCTTCCTTCCTTCCTCCCTTCCTTCCTTCCTTTCAATGAGTGTCCTATAAAGGGTTTAAGGGTCAAATACAGGAAGGATGACCCGGCCCTTGAACTAAAAAGCTCTAATAAATATAAACACGTCTAACTTCAATCATCACTAATCAGCTCCGCAGACTTAAACTTATAATTATTATTAATATAAATAAAGATGAATAAAGGTTTTTTCTTTCTTACCTGTTTTTCAAATCAGCGTCAGTTCGATGACAGGAAGCAGCCGTCGTCCAATCAGAGGAGAGCATGAGGAGAAAGAGAGAAGAAGAAGAGACCAAATCGGTTAACTCCGAGCAGCGAAATCTACCAGGCAACACATGACGGAGACGCTCGCTGCAGCGTCCAATCAGCTGTTTGTCTTTAACTTTTACTCTAAATTCACTGTTTGGTTGTTTTTCTTTTTTTTGCTTTGAAGACGAAGACTTCTCTTTCTTTTCTCTAAGAGGATGTGTGTCAAGGTTAGTCCGCCCCCCTCCCCTCCTCCTCCTCCTCTTTCTCCTCCTCTATCACTTCCCTCCTCTTCCTCCTCCTCCTCCTCCTGCCTCCTCCCCCTCCCTTCCATCACTTCACTCCTCCTCCTTCATTACTTCCCTCTTCCTCCTCTTCCTCCTCCACACTCTTCCCCCCTCTTCTTCCTCCTTCATCACTTCCCTCCTCCTCTTCTTCTTCTTCCTCGTCCTCCTTCTGCTCCTCCTCTTCCCCCCTCTTCCTACTTCTCCTCTTCCCCCTCCTCCTCCTCCATCACTTCCCCCTTCCTCATTCTCCTCCTCCTCCATCACTTCCCCCTTCCTCATTCTCCTCCTCCTCTTCCTCCTCCATCACTTCCCTCCTCTTCCTCCTTCTCCTACTCCTCCTCTTCCTCCTCCATCACTTCCCCCCTCGTCCTACTTCTCCTCCTTCTCCTGTTCCCCCTCCTTCTCCTCTTCTTCCCTCCTCATCATCACTTTTCCTCTTTCTCCTCTTCCTCCTCCTCTACCCCCTCTTCCTCCTCCATCACTTCCCTCCTCTTCTCCTCCTCCACACTCCTCCTCTTCATACTTCTCCTCCTCCTCCTCTTCCCCCCTACTCTTCCTCCTTGTCTTCATCGTCCTCCTCCTCCTCCATCACTTCCCTCCCCCCAACGAATATATTGAATATGATTCCCTTCCTCCCTCTCTTCTTCTTCCTCCCCCCTTCCTTTCCTTCTTTCTCCACATTCTCCACAAAAGCAGCTCTCCTTTTTTCTTCCATTAATGAGGTAATTAATAAAACCAGCTCCTCCTTTTTCATTCTCTCTCTCTCTCTCAGCGTGGAAAGAGAGAGAGAGAGAAAGAAGGGGGGGGGGGGGGAAGGAAAGATGATGAAGGCCAAGAAAGCAGGTCAAGCCTCAAGAGAGAGAAAGATAGAGAGAGAGAGAGAGAGAGAGAGAGAGAGAGAGAGAGAGAGAGAGAGAGAGAGAGAGATAGTAAAAAGGCTTGGTGTAGTGTTTTGGGTCATGTGAGGAGGAACAGGAAGCAGCTCACTGACCAGCAGCAGAAACACATCGATGGATTTATGTTTGATTTCTTTTTTTTTTATTCAGTTGTTCTGCTGACGGGTTTTTTTTTTTCCCGCCAGAGTCGAAACACTTCATCAGTTTGTAACGTCGAGAGTCGACAGAAACATCCAACGTGTCCTACTTTACTGTACGAGAGAGGGAGAGAGAGAGAGAGAGAGAGACAGAGAGGGAGAGAGAGACAGAGAGCAAGAGAGAGAGCGAGTGATAGAGAGAGAGAGAGAGAGAGAGAGAGAGAGAGAGGGAGAGAGGGAGAGACTGAGGGAGGGAGAGAGAGAAAGAGAGAGAGAGGGATAGAGAGAGAGCGAGCATCACATCCTTTAATAAAGTGAAATATGAGCAAAAACACTGCAGGAGTGCGGGGTGAGGGCCCATTCACC
Source organism: Scomber colias (assembly GCA_021039105.1). Lineage (NCBI taxonomy): Eukaryota > Metazoa > Chordata > Actinopteri > Scombriformes > Scombridae > Scomber > Scomber colias. The sequence goes on from JAJDFG010001821.1 coordinate 24,785, forward strand.
GTTGCTTGCAGCTTTAATTATTATGCATTATGCAAGGTGCATTAGGGCAAGAAGCAGCCAACAGTCAATAAGGAAGCTCGTTAAAGCTACATCTTGAATAAGGAAAACTGATAGTGAATTTGTTGATACCAGTACAATTATTGATTCTGCCTGTCAGTCCAATTCTTTATCAATGAGTTTAGATGCTGATGAATATATGAAAGGAAGGAAAGAAGGACAGAGGAAAGAAGGAAAGGAGGGAAGGAAAGAAGGAACAGTCTGGCTCAACTTGACCCAGTGAGGACGACAGGAAGGTTTAATCTAAGTCTTTCATCATCACTTAAATTGACTGATCATCGTTTCTGGAGTAAAGTTGAAATAATTAAAGATGACGATCGTTACATAAACCTATAGACGATTACATCATCATCATCATCATCATAGATAATTATACTATTTAATTTCATTTAAAGAGACCCAACGTTCCCACATGAGCAAAAGACAACCTCTGAAACCTCAAACAGACCCGAGCTCCGAGTACAAAGATCACAGTAAACTTCACGTTGGTCATTATTGAGTCATTAAATTAAAACATGCTTGCGACCGCTGCCTCTCCTGGGAATCAATAATCAGGATCGATACGCTCCGAGGAAATTAATCCCAACGTATCGGACGATTCAGAAACCCCGCTCTAGATTCTCGTCTCAATCAGAAAGCTTTAAAAAATAAAAGTTAAATGTAGAAACCGAAGGAAATGAAATCAATGAAATGAAATTCACTTCTCCATAGCAACGCTGGCCGAGGCTCATGGATACTGTAGTTAACCCTCCTGTTGTCCTTGAGTCAAGGAAGGGAGGAGGAAGAAGGAAGGAAAGGAAGGAAGGAAGGAAGAAGGAAGGAAAGAAGGAAGGAAGGGAAGAAGGAAGGAAGGAAAGAAGGGAGGGAGGAAGGAAGGGAGGAAGGAAAGGAAGGAAAGAAGGAAGGGAGGAAGGAAGGAAAGGAAGGAATAAGGAGGAAG
>JAJDFG010001822.1:0-2500 GCA_021039105.1 Scomber colias
CATATAAGTAGAATCCGTGTTCATTTTTTCCCAGAATGCACCTGAAATTTTCAAGATGCCGCTGCCTAGATTCGATACTATTGGCTTCCGAGCAGCAGTCCACAAACCAATGGGTGACGTCACGGATGTTACGTCCATTTCTTTTATACAGTCTGTGGCAGTTGCCCAGTTGCCCGTATGGTTAATCCGGCCCAGTATAGAACTATATGATTATTATAAATTTACATAAAAGGTTGTTTTTTTAAACAAAAATTAATACACTGAATGACATTTTTCTAAGGTATATTCTTATGAATCACAATAAAAATGAATTACTGGTTTTATTTTTGAGTTAATATAAGGACATAGGTGACACTCCAATGAACATTAAAAAGCCTTTAAGGAAATGTACTAGCTGTTTAATATTTTTGTGAGGGAAAGGTGTTGGTGATCTATGAGTTGGGATCAGTGCAGTCAGGTAGTTATGTTTCAGAAAGAGCTGTGCAAGTTCAAACATGGCGTATACTTAGCTCTGAGAAAGGTCTTATATCAAATGTCTGCAGCCTTACATACCTGCACAACACACCCACTTTACTACAGACGCCCCATGATGTCATGCTACACGACACCAACCCCCCCCCCCCCCCTCCTACCCCAACCTAAACTAGTTTCACTCTAATTCATGCAAAGATATTCAGGTAGGGCTCCAGAATACACATGTAAACTCATATATGAAAAAAGGCATAGGAAGGAAGGAGAAAGAAAGAGGGAAAGGAGGGAGGAAGGAAGGACGGAAGCAAGGAAGGAAGGAAGGAAGGAAGAAAGGGAGGAAGAAGAAGGAAAGAAGGGAGGGAAAGGAGGGAGGGAGACGGAAGGAAGGAAGAAAGGAAGGAAGGAAGGAAAAAGGAAGGAAGGAAGGAAGAAGGATGAAGGGAGGAAGAAAGAAAGAAAGGAGGAGGGAAAGGAGGAGGGAAGGAAGGAAGGAAGGACGGAAGGAAGGAAGAAAGGAAGGAAGGAAGGAAGGGCGGAAGGAAGGGAGGAAGAAGGAGGGAAAGGAAGAGGGAAGGAGGGAGGAAGGAAGGAAGGAAATGAATGTTGTTTTTTAAATATTGACTCATCATCTCTGCTCCCAGTATCTTCATCCTAAACCTTCTTTTGTGAAAAATGAAAAGCAGAGTGTCTCTGCTCCCGTATTAATAAAGCAGAGAGCTGAGACAGGATGCAGGATAATGCTTCACTGACAGTAAGAACCCACTAATGAACTGACTGAACTGCTAAATTCAATTAAACTTCTTTTAAAAGGATCATTTAATCTTTTTTAGTCATTAAGTTGTCTCACATGATCAAACCTAAAGAACCTTCTGCCTTTGATTCATTTGGTTGCTATCTACAAATAGGAACAGAGTGTTGGATCATAATTATATATATTTATTTTTTATATTTATATGCAGAGGTTTGCCTTAGAATTCCTCCTCGAGTCAAGGAAGGAAGGATGGAAGAAGGAAGGAAGGAAGGAAGGGAGGAAGGAAGGGAGGAAGGGAGAGAAGACAGGTGGAAGGAAAGAAGGGAAGATGGAAGGAAGGAAGGAAGGAAGAGAGGGAAGGACAAAAGAAGGAAGGGAGGAAGGAAGGAGGAAAAGAAAGAAGAAGGGAGGGAGGGAGGAAGGACAGAAGGAAGGAAGAAAGGAGGTTGGAGGAAGGAAAGAATGAAGAAGGAAGGAAAGAAGGGAGGAAGGAAAGGAGAGAGAAAGGAAGGAGGGAAGGAAGGAAGGAGAGTGTGGAGGAAGGAAGGATGGAGGGAGGGAGGAAGAAGGAAGGAAGGTAGGAGGGAGGGAGGGAGAAAGGAAAAGAGGAAGGGAGGAAGGAAGGAAAGGAAGAGAAGACAGATGGAAGGAAAGAACAGAAGATGGAATGAAGGAAGGAAGCAAGAAGAGAGGGAAAGAAGACAGGGAGAAAGGGAGGAAGAAAGGTAGGAAGGACAGACGAAAGGAAAGAAAAGAGGAAGAAGGAAACTGGGCCTCATATTTGACACCCCTGTTCTACATAGAGCTCACACAGCCTCTGCTATAAAGGATCCTATAGGTGCTGCAGATATTCCCACAAAGGTGGAGGTGCTGTACCTGGTTTGGCCAGTAGGAGGCAGCACATGAAAAGTCTCTGCAGGAGGTCGCACATGTGTCAGGATCAACATAGAAAACATTAACATCAAACAGGACATTTCAAAATAAAACACTGTCTCATATAATCTCTTTTATTTAGTCTCTGTAATAATTTAAAGGAAGGAAGGAAGGAAGGAAGGAAGGAAGGAAGGAAGGAAGGAAGGAAGAAGGAAGGAAGGAAGGAAGGAAGGAAGGCAGGAAGGAAGGAAGGAAGGAAGCAGCTTCAAAACAGGACATATCATATAGAGTGTCTGTCTCATATAATCCCCTTAATTTAGTCTCTGTATATTTTGGGAAGGGAGGAAGGAAGGAAGGTAGGAAAGAAGGAAAAGAGGGATGAGAAGGGAAGGAAAAGAGGAATGA
>JAJDFG010001822.1:5000-25740 GCA_021039105.1 Scomber colias
TCCCTCTCTTCCTGTTTACATTCCATCCATCGAACCGTCCGCCACAATCTCAGCCGCAGCGAGTTGATGTTGGCGAAGACGTTCACAGCTCCTGAAATCATTCCTGCAGCTGCCATCGAGGCGCCACGCACCATTTCATCTCTGTCATCATAACTTGTCAACGCCTCCGTCACGAGTCCAGAGAGCTCCGCCACGAATAAATGATGCTGTCAGAGAAACGTCCCGTCCTGTGAGGGCTGAGTTCTCTCTGAGCTCAGATCTATTGTTCAGAATGAGTCCTGTCCCAAGCCGTGGTAGAGTTATCATCACATCATGAGATTCAGAATGAGAGCTCCTCTTTCTAGAACTGCAACTGTGATTAAAGTCGATTCAAAAAAGAAAAGAAATGAAAAAGTCCTTCAACTCAAAACTGAACTAACTCTGTATCACTTCTCTCTTTCCTTCCTTCCTCCCTTCCTTCTTTCCTTCCTTCCTCCTTCTCTCCTTCCTTCCTTCCTTCCTTCTTCTTTCCTTCTCTCCTTCTTTCCTTCTCTCCTTCCTTCCTTTCCTTCCTTCCCTTCCATTTATCGTCCCTTCTTTCCTTCCATCTGTCTTCCCTCCTTTCCTTCCTTCCTTCATTCCATTTGTCTTCCCTTCTTTCCTTCCATCTGTCTTCCCTTCTCTCCTTTCCTTCCTTCCTTCCTGTCTGCTTTTCCTTCCTTCCTTGCTTCCTTCCTCCCGGTCTGCTTTTCCTTCCTTCCTTCCTCCCTTCCTTTCCTTTCCTTTCCTCCCTCCCTTCCTTCCATCCTTCTTTCTCCCTTCCTTCCTTCCTTCCGGTCTTCTTTTCCTTCCTTCCTTCCCTTCCATCTATCTTCCCTTCCTTCTTTCCTTTCCTTTCCTCCCTCCCTTCCTTCCTTTCTTTCCTTCCTTCCTTCCTTCTTTCTCCCTTCCTTCCTTCTTTCCTTCCTTCCTTTTTTGCTGTCAGAGAAACGTCCCGTCCTGTGAGGGCTGATCTCTCTCTGAGCTCAGATCTATTGTTCAAAAAGAGTCCTGTCCCAAGCCGTGGTAGAGTTATCATCACATCATGAGATTCAGAATGAGAGCAATGTTTCAAGCTCAGATTAAAAAACTCTCAACTGTAATTAAAGTCGATTCATTAATTAATTGCCAATAATGAGATTAAAGGCTCGAGAACAAAAGAAAAGAAAAACTCCTTCAACTCAAAACTGAACTCTGTATCAGAGAGTTGTTCCTTCCTTCCTTCTGTCTGTCCTTCCTCTCTCTTTCCTCCCTTCCTTCCTTCCTCCCTTCCTCTTTTCCTTTCTCCCTCCCTCCTACCTTCCGTCCTTCCTTCTGGTCTTCTTTTCCTTCCTTCCACCCCTCCATCTATCTTTCCACCTGTCTTCTCTTCCCTTCCTTCGTTCCTTCTTTCTCCCGTCCTTCCTCCTTTCCTTTCTTCTTTCTTCCTTCCCTCCCTCCCTCCCTCCCTCCTACCTTCCTTCCTTACTTCTTTTCTTCCTTCCTCCCTCCTTTTCTTCCTACCTTCCTTCCGTCCTTCCTTCCTGTATTCTCTTCCTTCTCATCCCTCTTTTCCTTCCGTCCTTCCATCTCTTTAGTGGGCCAACATGTGCCAACTATTTTAATAATCAATCATTTGGGGAAAGAAGTCAAAATTCTCTGTTTCCAGCTCATTAAATGTAATATTTCATTTCTTATTAGTTTTATATGACAGTAAACTGAATATCTTTGCTTGATGATGATGAAACAAGGCATCATGTTGGGGGTTTGGGGAACAGTTTGTCACCATTTTCTGACATTAACTCCATCTGATTGTAATAAAGAACAATATTTTTAAGGTAGTATTCTACAGTGTTGAAGGTCTTTGAGAAACACTGATATGTGAGTATTAACCCTTCTGAGCAGTCGGAGCCAGCAGTCGGAGCCACTTTGCTTAAGGATCATCACAGACTCGTGCTTCATCTTATTAGCATGGTGATCTGTGTCTCGGCTTAAATATAAATTCTCCTTTAACCTTCCTTCACCTTTTTCATTTGCATTTTGTGTTCATTATGGAAGTTGATTTAATAAGTGAAATCAATAATGGATCACAGCTTTGACCTTTCTAGAAAACACCAGAAGAATCCTGATAGAAAAAAAAAACATTAGATAGAAAAAAACAGTAGTAGTGTTTTTTTTCTTTCTTGTAGCTGTTAATAAAAACCTTCACTGATGCTGTTTTTGGTCCAATAAATTCGTTATAATTATGTGATTCATTTATCTTATTGAATACATTTTTAACTAAACCTTTTTCCTTTTAATCTATTATTATATTTTATTGTTTATTTATTTAATTCAAATTTTCATCTTTGATTTTGGTATTTTACTTGTATCTTATCTTCTTATTTATATTTCAATTCATAAATCAGTTAAATAGTTATAAAAGCAGCATCAGGTTTGTTAAAATGTACATTTAGTATTTTTGTTGGTTTTATATCAGTTTGATAATGACATTTGCACCATTTTTTTTTTACCAAAAGTAAGACTGAATGATCCTGAAAATGTCAAATGGTGTAACCACAAAATAATTATGCATATTAAATAGTTTTTCCACCTAGAGAGAAAGAGAAAGAAAGCTGTAAACATCATTGAGATATCGCGCGATCACCGAAATACCGCGAGATCCTGCACAGCACATCTAGAGAGCTGTGCGTGATCTCGCGAGATTTCAACGATGTTTCCAGCTTTATCACTAGCAGCAGAGGAAAAGCCATCAGGTAAGTGTTATTTTAATAAACTCTTGGTGTACTTACAAACTTTCCAAAGCATGGATTTATGAGTAAAGAGCCTATTTGTACTACTGTAGATGTTCTGTCCTCACTGAGTGTCCATGTCCACATGAACGTATATTCAGCTATAGAGACAGCTAAACACTCTCCTAACCAAACTCCAAGGAACAGGCCCATGTGTTGATTTTGGCAATTTAATCAGGATTATTATGTTTTATGTTAGACCCAGAGCTCTGTAATATTGCACATTCTACTGGTGTTAAAATAAAACTGATTGTTTTGAACTAAAATGCTTCTCCTTATATTTCATTAAAAGAACACGCGAGGACAAACTGACACTACTCATGTGGGAAAATGATAAAAGAGCCTTTTTAAATAATGTAAAAGGAAAAATCCAGCTGTAATAAATATAACTATCTTGTACTCCAAAATGATTTCACACAACAAAATAATGTATTAGAAAACATTATTAACTACGTCCACTGTGTGACATTGTTGAACCAGTGAATCTGTGTTCACCACGAAAGAGCATCAAACTAAATATATTTTATATATTATCCATATTGGAAAATGATAGTTATGTTTGTAATAAAATAAATTTAATTAAGTAAATATCCAGCTGTAATAAATATAATAACTACCTCATCACACCAAAATGACAGTTATATCTCACACAAGTTAATGTTTTCTAGACAACAAAAAACATATTTAATGCACTATTATAAATTCAGTTAAATGACTATTATTATAAGGATAAAATAAATGATTTATAGATTAGAAAACATTATTAACTACTGCCCAGTGCGTGATGTTGTTGAACCAGAGAAGCTGTGTGTCCACCGTTCCCATGGTGTCAGGGACACGTTAATTTTACACATTACGTGCTGCCATCACGGAATTACGTGATAAGAGCTCGTGCCCCTGTCATGTATTTACTAGCAGGTTGTGAGCCTGAGCAGCTGTCTATCAACACGATAGATAACCAACCAAGCGGGAGCGTTGTCAACCCTGATAATATCCTACTACCGCATAAAGATCTAAAATGCTAATAGAATAAATAATATTCCTGGCCTCCAAATAGCTTAAAGTCTGTGTAAAGTAAATGTAAATGTTTTCTGAGTTTGACATACCACAGAAAAGTGTGTTGTTAACCCCCCTGCCAACTTTGAATGATTTAAAAAAATATATATATATGAAGTTAGGCTTCAAAGTTGTGCAAAAGGCAGCCACTTTCTCTGCTACCAAACACTGTGGGCGTCACCACCTCTACCAGAAACATGGACGCTACTGAGAGCTTTCTGCTGCTAGCTCGGCTGTTAGCTCGGCGGCTAACTCGGTGGTTAGCCGCTCGGAGGCTAACTCAGCTAACTGGCTAACTGTAGACTGTAGTAGTAGTAGTAGTGCTAACTCAGCTAACTGGCTAACTGTAGACTGTAGTAGTAGTAGTGTGTGCTGAATGTATTTATACCTCTACAGCAGCAGGGGCGGGTTTATGCTAATCCTAGCTCCACAATTCAAATCTAAATGGTTGAAATGCTTTTTACACCTTTTTAGAAATACATTTATGACCTATTTAATGTGTTTAGAAGGAAATGTCTGAATTCACTTTACACAGTCTTTAAATGACTATTAAAATAAGGAGAAATTAAATGTTTTATAGATTTGAAAACAGTATTATCTACCACCCAATGCATGACGTTGCTGAATTTGGGAATCTGAGTGTCCACCATGAAAGAGGATCCTCACACTGGTACTGTTTCTCGTGGTGACAGGGACACGTTAATTTTACACATTACGTGCTGCCACCACGAAATTACGTGATAAGAAGTCGTGCCTGCAGGTGACAGGCACTGCTCTGAAGCTAAAACTGTGGACGACACACACAGAAATACATTTTCTACTGTTTCTATGTTTTAATTCAGGCCACATGTGACACTTTATTTTCACTTCACCTGGCAGAGGCAGAGGACAGCTGCCAAAAATAAAATATGCACATATAATTACCACTTTAAGTGCAGTTTGAGCTGCATTTATTGTATGAAAGGTAGACACATAGTTATATTATCATTACTGAGACATATAATGTGAAAAACATTCTTCAAACTTTCATCAATTAGACCAGAGGTGTCAAACTCATTTTCATTCAAGGGCCACGTACAGACCAATTTGATCTCATGTGGGCCGGATCATTAAAAAGATGGAAGGAAGGCAGGAAGGAAGGAAGAAAGGGAAGAAGGACAGAAGAAAGTAAGGAAGCAAAAGAAGGAAGGGAATAAGAAGGGAAGGAAAGAAGGACAGACAAAAGGTAGGAAGGAAGGATGGAGACAGGAAGGAAAGAAAGAAAGAAGGAAGGAAGGAAAGATGGAAGGAAGGAAATAAAGAAAGAAGAAAGGGAAGAAGGAAGGAAGGAAGGTAAGAAGGACATATTGAAGGAAAAGAAGACAGAAAGGAAAGTGGGCCGGATTGCACCCCTTGGCGGGCCGGATCTGGCCCCCGGGCCGCATGTTTGACATCCCTGAATTAGACTAAAGTACAACATACTGAATGCTGCTCTTATTCCTGTATTTATTACTGACATTTTATATATTTTCTTGTTTTGTTTGTTTCTCATCTGTCTGTTATTTTATTGTTATTTTATTTTATTGTTTGCTGCTGTGTTTATGTATTACCAGTCACTGGGCAACACAATGTCATTGTACTGCTGTGTAATGACAATAAAAGCATTGAACTGAATTGAATTTAAAATAAAAATGCAGAGAAAAAAAACCCTCAATATTTTTCAGTCAATATATATTTAATTTTTATTTTATTTATTTACATTAATAGTTTATTATTTACATGAATAGTTTATATTATAGTTTATGTTTATATGTATATATATATATATAAAATTTAAAATCTATTTACATTTATATTATTATTTTTTTTTATATTAAATACTTTTTTCTAATTACTATTAGCATTATTTTCTATTTTTCTAGGGCTAGGGGGTTTGGAAAGGAGAGAGAGTTACATGTCACTCCATCTCACTCTTCTCTCTCTCTCCTTTTCTCTTTTCTCTCTCTCCTTCCTCTCCTTCATTTCCCTTTTCTCTCTCTCCTTCCTATCCTTCTTTTCTCTTTTCTCTCTCTTCTTCCTGTCCTTCTCTTCTCTTTTCTCTCTCTTCTTCTGGTCCTTCTCTTCTCTTTTCTCTCTCTTCTTCTGGTCCTTCTTTTCTCTTTTCTCTCTCTCCTTCCTATCCTTCTGGTCTTGTTTTAATCTCTTCTTCTGGTCCTTCTGGTCTTGTTTTAATCTCTTCTTCTGGTCCTTCTGCTCTTGTTTAAAGTTCACCTTCTGGTCCTCCTGCTCTTGTTTTAACCTCTTCTTCTGGTCCTTCTGGTCTTGTTTTAATCTCTCCTTCTCCACCTTCTCACGGTCTTTTTTCCCCATCTTTTCGTTTTTCTCTCCTTCCTTCCGTTCTTTCTTTAACTGTTTTTTGTCCTTACCCTCGTCTTCTTTCTCCTTCTTCTCTCGCTCTTCCCTCTCTGCTTGTCTCAGCGCCTTCAATTCCTTCCTCCTCTTCATTGCCGCCTCTTGGCTTTTCTTGAACAGCTAATTAAAAAGAACAAAAGCATACAGTTCATTATTTACTATGTCAAAAGGTTAAATGTCAAACAAACAAACAAACAAACAGGTTATTATTCAAATCAAAATGTTGACGTGACATACCTCTAGGTCAGTGTTTTCTTTTGTCAGGAGCTCTATCTTCTCTTCCAATTGCTCGACTTTAAGATGCAACTGCTCCTCTACTCTGCAGTGATCGTCCAGCTGGTCTTGACATTTTGTTTTCCACTTTTCCAGCTTGGTCAAAAACGCCTCCATAACTTCCACTTTCTTTTTCAAGTGAAAGTTTTCTTCACTGACCTCTTTTGCCTTGACTTCCAGGTCAGTGATGACGTTCTCCTTCTCGAGAAGCCGGCGTTGCCACTCTGTATTCAGGTCACTCACCTGCTGGTCATAGGTGGTTTTCAGCTCTGTGACCTTGTCCTCACAGCTCTTGGAGACTTTCTCGTTTTCCCTTCTCAGGTCCTCTTCCTGGTCTTTCGTCTTATCCAGGAGTTCTTGCTTTATGGAGCGGACCTCATCCTCCTTTTCCTGCACTTGTCGGGACATCTCACAACGCAGTTCATAGAGCTCCCTTTTCAGTTTTAGTTCTTCTACGACCTTATCAAGTTCTGTACTGGTCTGAAGAACGTCTTCGGCCAAAATGCGACGGTGTTCAGAAAGAAGTTTCTTTCTTTCGTTCTCCCAGCTTTGCTCTTTGCTGGCCATCTGCTGTTTCAGAGCAGCATTTTCTGTGGCCAGTTTCTGGATGTCAGCTTGGGAGCTCAGAAAGGCTCGTCGCAGGTACTGCAGCTCACTTTGTCCAAAAATCTGAAAGACAGAAATGTACACAGGTAAGACTACTGTCCTTTCCTAACTTTGCACACTAAAAGACTTATTGATACAGTAGAATGTTAGCTATTTCCAATATATTTTCATTTAAACAATAATAGCTAACAGGATTTGAGAAATGACTTTACAATCGAATTTTTGTTACATTAACTTTGAATGATAATCATTATTGTCAAAACAGTACATGTAGTGCACAGCATTTGTACACTCAACAGCCACTTCATTAGGTACACCTGTGCAACCTAATGCAATACATGTAGAATTTATGCATTACATTGTCACACAGGTGTACCAAATGAAGTGGCTGTATATGAAGCCTTCCTCACTGCTTTGAAGTCTTCATATTTTATCTTAAACCTTCCCAATTACAAGTTAATCATTTTAATGCAACAAGATTTATCACTCAGAGCATTAAATGCACGTCAGCAGCGACTGCATAACGTTATTAGAATATCACTAACCACACTACCACTGTGGTTTGTTTACTGAGAATTCTTCATTTAGAAAAGTATTCACAATGAAGTCATCTGAGTAAAAAACTGAGACAACTGAATAAAAAATGTCAGTTGGGTTAAAGGTAAAATTATTGTCATATTCTTACCAGATCTCTTGGGGTGTTGATGTTCTCCATTGCAATTTAACACAGATAGTGTAGCAATGCTGGATTTGTAGTGTTAGTTTTCGTAGTACTCGTACTGAAGTTTCTCAGTCGCTCTGGTTCACTGTTGGATTCCAGGGTGAAAATCTGGCTGACTTTGGTCCTATTTCAAAACTTTTTCGATGACATCATAAAGCTTCAAAGCGTGATGTCAAATTAGATTTTTTGTCTTGATGACATCACTCTTCCTTATGACATCACTCTTCCTGATGACATCACACATCAGACAAGATTCCATAATTTAATAAATAAACATTCAGTTAATTTTAATAAAATTAACCCTTAAACAGGCAGGAGTGGAAAATGAGATGTAAAAAAACATAATTTGATGATACCAGTTATCTCATTTGCACCTGAAGTAAAACATTTCCTCAAATATTTTATGATGCATTTTGGATTTTATGATTGTATGAGTATCCTGGTGGAGATACAACTCATAAAAGCTCCTGTTAAGATATCAAACATGACAGTTGAAAGTTTTATTTAATATAAATAGAAGTGATTACATTCTTGCTTTTCCTTGTTATTAATATCACACATACTAGTTTTATTATTTCTGACAAAGTAAAAACCTACCACAAGCTTCAAGTTTACCAATTGAAGACACACATATATAATTAAACAACCAATCATCCTAACAAGAGTCTGTATCTCTTGGTGCACATTGTCTGTTTAAGGGTTAACTGAATGTTTTTATTTGAAAAAAATTCACAAAAACTGTTAAAAAAAAAAATACAGCTGCAGAACAGCTCAATGTGGTGTTTTGTATTACAATGGAGTATTAATGACATAGTGAGGGGGAACATTTTTAAAATAATTTTTAAAATTACAACTTTTTTTTTTCACTATCATGACTCCTTTTTCAAAACATGTCAACTCTATTCTTGAAACCTCAGTTTACCCAGGCGGGGAGTTCTGGTCCTCTGAAAAGAAGCCAATGCGGAAGTAACTTAGAACTGCATTCTATCAAAAGGCCACCAGGGGGCGACCGTCTCTATACAAGTCAATGGAGAATTCACCAACTTCTCACTTGATTTCTAACCTCAGTAAACGTTTTCAAAATGTGTTTATGGTCTCAATCGCTAGTTTAAAGCCTTCTTCAATGCAGTATGATGTTCATTTGGGACATTTTGGCCTCCCTGATTTTATATGTGACGATAAAGCAGGGTATGCATCAGGGCGTGGCTACGTCCTGATTGACAGGTTGATTGACCAATGTCCTCGAGATCCAGCCCTCGTAACCATAGCAACCTGTTCCTGTCCTACCTTCTTCCTTCCTTCCTCCTTTCCTTCCTTCCTTTCTTCCTTCCCTCCTCCCTCCTTTTCTTCCTTCCCTCCTTCCTTCCTTCTTCCTCCCTTCCATTCTTCCTTCCTCCCTCCTTTCCTTTCTCCCTCCTTTTCTTCCTTCCTTCCTTCCTTCCTTCTTCCTCACTTCCATTCTTCCTTCCTCCCTCCTTTCCTCTTTCCCTTCCTTCCTTCCTTCCTTCCTCCCTTGGTTAAATGTGTAGTAATAGATGCACAGTATGGAAAGTAAACTCCAGGAATGAGCTTAAAGTAAAAACCGCTGACTGAGAGAAGCCGGCTCGCCTGAGTGTGACGTCATGACTCCATCTTTCTATTTCCTGCTGCCAACTTTAGACTAAACCTCTCTCTCTCTATAAGCCCTCCGTGTTGTGAGAGGATCTGTAATGCTAGTGGTAAATCCTTGAGCCTACTCCACATTTTGCTCTAGTTCTCTGCTCTAAGGTTAAATGTGTCTCTGCAAGCTCGGAGGCGGAAAGGCCGTTCAGCTGGAATTCTCTAAAGTCCCACAGGAATGTTGAGGAATACCGAGCCTGTCCTACTTACCCACTGAGAGGATGGGACAAAAGAAGTTAGGAAAAGAGAGAGAGCAGGGATTGGTTAAGGAGCTTATGAAGTAGTAAAGGTGATGATTGAGGTTTAAGAGTTTATATAACACTTTAAAAATCTTGCTTCAATTAGTTTATTCATCCAACAATTGAATGAATTGCTGTCAGAGAGAAAGCGAGAGAATACAAGATGTGTAAAGCAAAAAAAGAAAAGAAAAGAAAAAGTCCTTCAACTAAAAAATGAGCTCAACTGAACTCCTTCTTTCCTTCCTTCCTCTTTTCCTTTCTCCTTCCTTCTTTCCTCCCTCCCTCCCTTCCTTCCTTTCCTTCCTTCCTCCCTCCCTTCCTTCTTCCTTCCTTCCTTCCTTCTGGTCTTCTTTTCCTTCCTTCCTTCCTTCCTTCCTTCCTACCCTTCTTTCTCATTTCCTTCCTTCCTTCCCTTCCCATCTGTCTTCTCTTCCCTTCCTTCATTCCTTCCTTCCTTCTTTCCTTCCCTTCCATCTATCTTCCCTTCCTTCCTTCATTCCTTCCATCTATCTTCCCTTCCATCTGTCTTCTCTTCCCTTCCTTCCTTCCTTCCTTCCTTCCTTCCCCAGTTTCCTTCTTCCTCTTTTCCTTCCTCCCGTCTGTCCTTCCTACCTTCCTTTCTTCCTTCCCTTCCATCTGTCTTCTCTTCCCTTCCTTCCTTCCTTCCTTCCTTCCTTATCAATTTATCAAGAAAATAGTCAATAGATTAATCATAATGAAAGTAATCCTTAGTTAATAAAGAACTATATTTTTAAGGTAGTATTCTCCAGTGTTGAAGGTCTCTCTATTTAAAATCCCTCCAGCCGTTCTCATGTATGTCGTCCATTTGACCTCTTGGTGTAACCTCTCATTCTTCTCTCACAGCTGTTTATGTTCATGAACTTTACACCTGAACTCTTGACTTTAACCTTTATGTTAATGAACTCGCCGATGTCCATCAGTCACCTGGAGGATTCCCCGTGCTGACAGCAGAGAATGTCCATAATTACAGGGATTTTCTTTCCTTTCTCTCTGTGGATGGATTTCTGTAAGTCAGAGGAGAAAGCCAAGTTCAACAGTTCAACCCCCAACCTAATCTTTCCTTCCCTTTCTTCCTTCCCCTCCTTCCCAAAAAGCAAGGAAGGAAGGAAGGAGGGAGGGAGGGAGGTAGGAAGGAAGGAAGGATGGAGGAAAGAAGGAATGAAGGTATGAGGGAGGAAGGAAAGGAAGCCTTTTTAATTTCTTTCCTCCCTTCCTTCCTCCCTTCCTCCCTTCCCTTCCTTGACTCAAGGACAACAGGAGGGTTAAAAAGCTAAGTGTCATATACCTGCAATGTCCCTTTTATGTTTCCAGTCTGGTAAGAGACCTTTGTTGCATGTCCGACCCATTCCTCTCTCTCTCCTCTTGCTTCCTGTTGGTCTCTCTGCCACCAACTGTCCAATAAAGGGGAAAGATGCAGTTTTAAATTCATCCTGAGTTAGAGTATAATGAATATGCTGGGCTTGTGCCAGTAGCAGGAACAGTACACACACAAGTGCTGCCACCTTCTGGTCAATCTGTGAACTGCATGTTAAAATTTCAAGTTTCTTTCTGTTACATATCATCACCTAAGTACCTAAATAATAATAATTAATACTACATTTATTTAGCATCTTTAACAGTAATACTATTCATAAAGTGGTTCACAGGATAAAATCTGAAAGGATCATAAAACTATGCAAACAAAGACAGAAGCAAGAAAAGCAATAGGCTAATGACTAAATTAAAACATAGAAGACCATAGAAATATAGGAGCAAGTAGGAGAGAGTAAAACTATTAGGTCTCAGCTCCTCAATAAAACAGTAAAAGCAATAGTAACGGATAAAAGAGTAACAAGTATGGGTCCATGTATGTATTTAAAGTGCAGTGTGTCTGTGTCCTACTATATGAATAAATAACTATATGTATTATATGTGGCCTGGTGGGGAAAAGCTTTCTGGGCCCTGCTGGTTTTGGGCCTGCTGGTTTTGGGTCTGCTGGTCTGGGCCTGCTGGTTATGGGCCTTGAGGCTGTGATACTTGACATTGTGAACTTGGACCTTTTCTCACAAACTGAGCGTAACAGAGAATAATCATTAATCACTGGGAAGATTCCTCAAATCAGGTGTTATCTACCAATCAACCAATCAATCAATCCATCTATCCATCAATCCATCCATCCATCCATCCATCCATCCATCCACCAACCAACCAACCAACCAACCAACCAACCAACCAACCAACCATCCATCCATCAAGTCTTCATTTATATTTTATTCATATTTATTATGAGAAATGAAGCCCAAAGTACTTCAACAATCAAATTAAAATAATATACAGGCAAAAAAGGGTCTTAAAGCAACTCATTAAAAACCATAAAACATAAAAGTTATATAAATACATATTAAAGTAGGCTCTATAGTAATTGCTTATAAGCCTCCAAACAGGCTTTATAAGCTCTGATAGACTCTCAAGGAAAGCGAAGTGAGACTTTAATAATAAGGATATTTAATGTCTTAAAGGGAAATCCTTGCAGCAGTGATATCAGTACCCAGTATTTTAAAATAATATCCAACCATGGTTTTCCTCTCGCTGCCTTTATGGAAACCACCAGAGAAGAAGAAGTGAAACCACCAGAGAAGAAGAAGAGAAGCCCGGAGACTCCGAACCCCTGCAGAGAGCAAAACGCTCCCCCGCTGACAGCTTTTATCAAACCTGCAGTCGACTACTTAATTCATGAAAAACTCTTTTGCTCTCTCTTTCTCTCTCTCTCTCTCTCTCACACACACACACACACACACACACACACACACACAACCATCACACACACACACACACACAATAACACATTACCATCCACACAAGTGGCTGATCTTCCCGAACACTTCCTCACAGTCTTCCTCTTCACTTCCTTTCTGGGAATCAGACGCTGGAGAAGGAGCGATGGAAAAGTCAACACAGTGGAGGGAGGGGCCTGTGTGTGTGTGTGTGTGTGTCTGTGTGTGTGTGTGGATGGATGGTAATGTGTTATTGTGTGTGTGTGTGTGGATGGTAATGTGTTATTGTGTGTGTGTGTGTGTGTGTGAATGGTAAAGTGTTATTGTGTGTGTGTGTGTGTGGATGTTAGTTATTGTGTGTGAGGAGGCAGCGAGGTGGCGCGTGGGGTTAAAAGTCCACAGCGAGTGTTGGAGTGAAGTCAACAACATGATGATTACCTCCAGGTTCGGTTTCTGAGACGACAGGAAGCAGGTGTGTCTGAAAAACACTTTAATCATAAAAACACCTTCAATGATTTACTTTATAAATATATTTTTATATGTACAGTACATCTATTTCATGTCCATCATCACTGAGTATTAGTAAGTCATCCAGTTCATGAAAGCTTCTCAGTGCCTGCAGATCATTATTAAAGGATAAGACAGGCCAGCTTCTATATTTATACTATTACCAACAATGATCTGATCTACTAACAAGTTTAATGTGTGTATCTAACACCTGATATATGTTACTCCTCTGTGCCGTAGACCAATGAACCACACCGCTCCTAGACCACGGTTATTATAGTTAACTAAAACTGGCAATGAAAAAATAATTTAGTTAACTGAAATTAATCACTCATTTAAATATGCGTTGTAGTGCCATCAAGTGGCCAACAGAATGAACTGCATCTTAAGGCACGTCTGAATTGGGCCGCCAGAGTTTCTGCATAGTGCTATCCAGAGGCGTTACCATGACGACCACAGCTGGAACTGAAGACCACATCCAATTATTTCAAGGGCTGTGAGTTCATGTCATCGATGGGACCAAAGTCATTGATGAGCTTGGGAGCCAATTATCCAAAAGGTCACATTGTGATTGTTTTCTACTGAGTATTGAGCATAGACTGTATAAAAAGAAATGGACGTCACATCCGTGACGTCCACCCATTGGTTTGTGGACTGCTGCTCGGAAGCCAATAGTTTCTAATCTAGGCAGCACCATCTTGAAAATTTCAGGTGCATGCTGGGAAAAATAAAAAACATGGATTCTACTTATATGGGGCATGAGGCGGAGCCATGGGCGGAGCGGGGAGGTTGCTATAGTAGCGAGGGCTGGATCTCGAGGACATTGGTCAATCAACCTGTCAATCAGGACGTAGCCACGCCCTAATGCATACCCTGCTTTATCGTCACATATAAAATCAGGGAGGCCAAAATGTCCCAAATGAACATCATACTGCATTGAAGAAGGCTTTAAAACTAGCGATTGAGACCATAAACACATTTTGAAAACGTTTACTGAGGTTAGAAATCAAGTGAGAAGTTGGTGAATTCTCCATTGACTTGTATAGAGATGGTCGCCCCCTGGTGGCCTTTTTGATAGAATGCAGCTCTAAGTTACTTCCTGGTTGGCTTCATTTCAGAGGACAGGAACTCCCCGCCTGGTATTGACAGACTTGCTTCTCTTCCCAGAGTCGATTTCTGAGAGTTGTCGTCAGCTTTTTAAAGACTGTTGGATTCAAGCTCATTATTCAGAAGGTGTGGCTGTCATTCAGCTCAAGTTTTGGTCTTTAAGTTAAATCTTCAGCTTTCCGTCAGTCCCATGTTCTCAGACACATAAAAAACTCTGGACATAGCAGCTGTTTCCTGTGCTGTCTATCCATCCGCGTTTCTTTGGTTCCTCAGTGGTTCGTGTTCGGGTTCTCCTCCATCACCTCCATAACCACGGTTCGGGGGGCCCGTTAGGATTAGGTGGCTCACGGTCCGGTAGTCCATATTCAGAACATTGAGACCGTTGACCGAAACCACAAACTGACAAAACCTGAAGATTAAGAAAAGACAGTGATCGTTAAGAAAAAAATAAGTTAATGTGCTACAGTAGGTCTAATTAATTAAAATTAAAGTTGTGTAATACTGGAGATGGGTACTAACTTTGGATTTTCAGTATTTTGGAGTATTAGGGCCAGACTAAGAGAACTTTTTTTTGGGGGGGGGGGGGGGGGGGGGTGGGGGGGGGGGTGGTGTCGTAATAGTACAAGAAAAAAAGTCATGATATTGCGAGAATAAAGCTGTAATATTATGAGAAAAAAGTTGTAATATTATGAGAACTCTGCGTTAAAATGAGGAACGTGAGCATCTTGTGAAGTTATACTTTGGTTTCACAAATAAGGAAACACTCAATCTAGACAATAAAGTATCTATCTATCTATCTATCTACCTATCCATTCCATCCATCCATCCATCTATCCATCCATCCATCCATCCATCCATCCATCCATCCATCCATCCATCCATCCATCCATCCATCCATCCATCCATACTACTTTATTCTCATAACATTATGACTCTCTTTCTCATAATATAATTAATATAATTACAATTCAGCTGGCGGTGTTTAGCTCAGTGGGTAGAGCACCCGCCCCATGTGTTGAGGCTACAGTCCTCACTGCAGGCGACCCCGAATCCCGCGCTGAGAGGTCCTATCCTGCGTGTCATTGCCCCCTCTCTGCCACCAGTTTTCCTGTCTCTCTCTACTTGTCTGTCCATTAAAGGCAAAAAGCCCCAAGAAATACTCTTAATAGTATGGCCCTAATACTCCGTCGTATCAGAAAGAAATGTAGCAGTGCCGAAGTGATTTAAAGATAATTGTTGAAGTCAGTGGTGATCGTGTCAACTTCTATGAAATACAGGTTTCTTTCTTCTTCTAAATGTATTAATTTAAGATTGATTTGGCAAGGATTTAGAGTTAACAAAGAGGCTTGTTTTTCTCTAGTGGACAACTTAGCAAAGCACAGTAATAAAAAAAGAAAAGAAAAGACAGAAAACATAATATAAACATAAACATTTTGAGCTATAAACTATATTATTAATACAAAACAGTCTGATGGTGCTGCACACAAGCTGTAGATTTAGCTCTGGGTCCAGCTCTGGTGTTCTTTCAGTGTTTCATAATAATCAAGGGAATCATGTTTTTCTACATTTTCTGAGTTTCCTGTCGTACCTTCATCCCTGCAGCAGCAGCAGGTCCGCAGGGCTCCACAGCCTGAATGTGACAACGGCCGGTTTCCTCTGACCACGAACCCCCAGCCGACCGCATCGCCCACAATCTGACCAAACACAAAAACAGAGGGTCTCTCATTGATGCGGAGCAAGAAAAACATGAAGATAGAAGTCCAAGAAAAAAAGGTAAAGAGCAGCAAGAGAAGTGATTCAGCCATTTAAAAAGCGTCATTACTCAGTTATCTAACCTTTTACTAAACTGTGTATCAGATCTTTATGAGTTTAGAAAAGAAAAAATGAATCTCATGGCCTTTCTGGAAGTCAGTGTAGGTCTTCATAACATATTAGATCCTCCCAGACTCATTGTGACTATCGGCCAGGAGACTCTAATCTTCAGAGATCGCAAAGAAGTCGAGCCGGTTCTTAAAGACTGTGTAAAGTGAATTCAGACATTTTCTTCTAAACACATTAAATAGGTCATAATTGTATTTCTAAAAAAGGTGTAAAAAGCATTTCAACCATTTAGATTTGAATTGTGGAGCTAGGCTTCACACACTGTGTTTCAACATTTCTGTGTTCAGGATTTAGTGATTAGCATAAACCCGCCCCTGCTGCTGTAGAGGTAGAAATACATTCAGCACACACTACTACTACTACAGTCTACAGTTAGCCAGTTAGCTGAGTTAGCCGCCGAGCTAGCAGCTGAGCTAGCGGCAGAAAGCTCTCAGACGCACTTTTCTGTGGTATGTCAAACTCAGAACACATATTTATTCTGACTTTAAGGAAAAAAAGACCTGACCAATTTGCAGATAGTATCACAGTGCAAGAAAAATATCTATATGTTGGCCGCCCCTATAAATCACCTGGTGAGTTATGAAGACCTATGTAGCATGAAAAATGGTGCAACCTCTCTTCAGCTGATTATAAAAGGAGGATCATCTATTCATCAGCTACACTGAAGTGATTCAAGTATATTTTGCAACAGATTAAACTCAAAGGTGTGAACAGGTGAACATGTTCAATAAGAGTTTAAAAAATGTTCTTTTTTATGGTGAGAAGAGGTTATTAAGTTGTGAACCTACTGTGAATGTTTTCTTCATGTAAGGTCCTCCTGGTGTTTGCAGCTCCTCTGTGCTCACTGGTCTCTTCAGGACTGAACATGAAACAAAAATATTAACGTCAAAATGGATATTAAGTAAAATCTTGCCCCTCTTTTCCCCAAAAATAGCGATAATAATCCAATACATCTTTGGTCAAAATCACCGTATCTCTCCTCACTATCCGCTAGCTGTCCCTTCTTAGTGCGCGCTGAAAAATAGTCCGGTCTCAATCGTCTCACTCACTACTCAGCCTGGCTCTGAGACAGGGAGCGATCATGCGCGTTCACGTTCAGACAGAGGGGGGGGTGTTAAGTCGGAAGCCGAGAAACATCTGGTACAAACATAGTGGAGACGGAGAGGTGACCAAGAAACATCCAAAAGGACTTAGACCAGACAAGGACCCGCGGACACATCAGTGTGATTTCAAACGGCCGGCGGAGGGATATACTGAGACCCATCGGAGGGAACGATGGAGACCCCGGTGTTACGGTTTATCTGGTGACCGTGTTAACTGGTGACTTTCTCACATTCGGAGATAGTCTATGTTAGTAGAGGTGAATACAGTTTAATTTATATAAATGGTTAGCCTGATTTAGGTATTAGACGCAGATGAGGTTTTAAAAAAGTGATTAAACTACAATTAAAGGCTTTAAGAAGAACACCTATGTGAAAGTCACCAGTTAACACGGTCACCAGATGAACCGAAACACCCGGCGGTCCGTCGGAGGGACTGACAGAGGACCGGAGACTGAAGGCGGACGCTGCTCTTCCGGACAGGTGAGTAACATCAGCTCTGCTTCACATGAACTGTAACGTTACCTGCTGACATTTAGCTCACTGTCTAGTTAGCCATGATATGTTGTTGTTGTGATGCTAGCTGTAGAGTAGCAGAGTTGTTACTACAGCTGTTTGACGCTCTGCACGTTAGCGTCGCAGATGACTTAGCGGCGTGCTGACGTCATCTGCGACGTAGCTGCTGTGTATCTGGTGTTCACTGCTTTCAAAGTGTTTACAGTCATGAAGACATATAAACACAGGTTTGCTATCACAATAATCTCACATGAGAGCAGAGACATTATAATAAGAGGAGACATATCACTGAAAAAATCTCCCATTGAAATGCATGCTGGGAAACTACGTAACGCCAAGATGGCCGGTGTTTGCACATGTCCCGCCTCTTCTGGTGCCGTTGCTCCAATCATTTTGCTGGTCCTACGCGGTAGGGCTGAACGATTTTAGGAAAAGATCTAATTGCGATTTTTCTGGCAGATATTGCGATTTCGATTTGATTCACGATTTCCTTCAAATCAAGCTTCAGTGCAATATTCACAATGTACAGTAACATTAAAACATTAAATGCTATTACTCTAATGCAAGGATAAAAACTAAAGACCAATGGCAGTTATTACAAATGAAGAACTAAAAGAGTACTTAAAAAAAGTATGGCAAAAAATCCTTAATTGTATTAATTTAAAAAAAAAGCTAAATAGAATACAACACAATTCCAAAACTAAAGAATGTTTAAATAAGTAATAAGAAAAACTAAATTCAACAACTCTTTACTTTATTCAACCCTACTGTATATTAAGAAACCTGGACTATCTTTTTAAGTGAATTTGACAAGTAATGGTAATAAAATAAAACTCAAATATCTTTTTTTAAACAAAGGCTGACACCACACGTCAGGGTGAAGTGCAGAACAAATAAAATCCCAAAAATACTTAATCAACAATAATACTCGCTTCCCTGACATCTTTACATCACTCAGCATTTACACTCTGCGTACAGCTGTGGGATGGCAACCTGGTTGAAGTAGGTGCGGGAGGGAATCATATATCTTCTGTCCAGCGTGCGGAGGAGGTTTTTAAATCTCTCGGTGTCTCCGCTGTTACACTGGCAGAACATGCTGTAATTGTAGTGTGTTTGCTACAGTGGGCCTGAGTATCATTTTCACCGGACTTTTCACCAGAGTTTTTCGTCATGCAAATGCTTGTGTTGATTTTTCAAGTGCCGGTACAAATTGGCTGTTGTTTCCGCTGGATGTTGCAACTTTAGCGCGACAGGTTTTGCACAGTACCTGTTTCAGGTGCACGTCTGCAGCCTCAAACCCGAAACACTCCCAAATGATCGACGTGCTGGTTTTCTTGGGGGTTATATCCCCTAACTCCACTTCTGGTCCAGCTGAAGCTATTTCTGAATAATTATAATTAAGGAGCCGGTTAATACTGATTGGTTAGCGTGACCTGTCCACGAGTAGCATGCCGCTTCTGATTGGTGAGCTTGGCAGGATGGTAGGGAGACGGCATGTATGTGTAAAATAGTTGATACAACAGATCCTGGGTCAGTCAGGAGCGCTGCAAAAACCGCAGCTTTGGCGATCACATGATCGCGCTGTCTGAAATCGCAATTTCGATCAGAAAACGATAAATCGTTCAGCCCTACTACGCGGTCACGTTTTTTGCGACACTTGGAAGTCATTTTCAACAGCGACATTTTAAAAACACATGATCAGCAGTTCATACTACTTTGTGTACATATATTTTGTAATGCTTTATCCAAAATTGTGGCATGATCTGGAAAGTTGACTGTGAGCAAACTCCTGTCTCTGCTGTGAGAGTAAGATGACGTCTTGCTGCCGTAAATGAAGACTGTCGTGAAGTATTGCGCATGCGTAGTCCAAGATGCCTGTAAGGAAAAAGGCTTTTAAAAACGTTAATTTGATACCAAACCATCAAACCCTTTCAGCGATTATAGTTTGATTTTCATCTTGATTTCAAAACATATGTCCCTTAGACCTCGGAAAATGGAGATACAGCTCTCTCCCTATTCATTTAGATAGCCGGTTGGTCTTCCTATGGCCAAATAGCTGCCCGGAGGCGTGGCCAATTTTGCCGCTGAGTGAGACGACTTGCTTTAGAAGGACTTTGATGAGAGTGAGATGCGGTCTGGTGTTAGCCAGGCTAGCCACCTGTACTAGAGCAATAACTGCTGCTATCAAACTGAAGCTTGCGCAGTGGTTACGTCCGTTACCTTGACAATGCGCGTCCATGAACTCGGGGGTGGAGCCCCAGAAGGAGCACGAAGGGAGGGGGGGGGGGGTTGTTTTTAGTTTTCAATCAAATATGAACAACTTTTCTCCTTGTTTGCTTACTATACCTATAATGTCCAATCCTCTGCAGTATTAGTATTTCATGTGTACGGACAACACTAATAATTTCAATTGTGTGCAATATTAATATAATATACATATACATTTATTTAACTTTAATCTGTGCAATAAGAATACCTTCCTCCCTTCCTTCCTTCATCTTTTCCTTTCTCCCTCTCTCCCTCCTTCTCTCTCTTTCCTCCCTCTCCTTCTTTTCTTCCCTCCTTCCATCTTCCTTCCTCCCTTCCTTCCTTCTTTCCTTCCTTCCTCCCTCTCTCCCTCCTTCTCTCTCTTTCCTCCCTCTCCTTCTTTTCTTCCCTCCTTCCTCCCTCCCTCCCTCCCTCCCTCCCTCCTTCTCTGTTTTCCTCCACCTACCTTCCTCCCTTCCTTCTTTCCTCTGTCCTTCTTTCCTTCCTTCCTCTTTTCCTTTCTCCCTCCTACCTTCCTTCCTTCTTTCCTCCTCCCTCCTACCTTCTTCCTCCCTTCCTTCCTCCTTTCCTTCCTTCTCCCTTCCTTCCTCCCTTCCTTCCTTCCTTCCTTCCTCCCTTCCTCCCATCCTCCCTCCCTTCCCTCCTGTCCTTCCTTCTTCCTCCCTTCCATCCTTCTTCCTTTCCTCCCTTCCTTCCTTGACTCGAGGACGACAGGAGCATTTAAGTCACTTTAAAAGTCATAATTACGACTTCTGAAGGTGCCATTTAATTAGTAGTGGACTTAGCATTAGCATTAGCTCCTACATTAGCTGTACAGGTTGGGGTTTTTTTCTCACCTGATTTGGGGTTGGAG
>JAJDFG010001823.1:0-25735 GCA_021039105.1 Scomber colias
AGAGTAAAAAAATGGGTTTGAATAGATTAAACAGACAAAACTAAAGTAAAATGAAATATGGTGGCATGAACAAATACATGCATAGGTGTGTGTGTGTGTGTGTGCTTGTATAAATACACAAGTGGGTCCCTGTTTTTTGAGCCCATGCACGAGGACACACAAGCATGCACCGTCCTGCCAACGGTTTCCACATTATTCCGCTGATCTACAAGTGGCTGGAAACAGAAACTCAGCGATGTGCCAGCAAAGGAAAGGAAAAGAAAGAAAGGAAAAAAGGAAACTTTAAGCTGGGTAAACAAGGCAGGACTTAAAATAGTTGAATAATCAGGTTAAGTTTGTTAGTTTGTTACACTTCAAAGAGACACTCAATGCACTTTAGTGACTAAAATAACTTAAATGTCTCCCTTCCTTCCTTCCTTCCTTCCTTCCTTCCATTTGTCCTTCCTTCCATCCTTCTTCCCTCCCTTCCTTCCTCCCTCCCTCCTACCTTCCTCCCGCCCTCCCTCCGTCCTTTCCTTCCTTCCATCCTTCCTTCCTCCCTCCCTCCTACCTTCCTGCCGCCCTCCCTCCGTCCTTTCCTTCCTTCCATCCTTCCTTCCTCCCTCCCTCCCTCCCTCCTTTCCTTCCTTCTTCCTCCCTTCCTCCCTTCCTTCCTTTTTCCTCCCTCCCTCCCTTCCTTCCTTCCTTCATCCTTTCCTTCCTTCTTCCTACCTTCCTTCCTTCTTCCTACCTTCCTTCCTTTTTCCTTCCTTCCTTCCTTCCTTCCTTCCTCCCTCCCTCCCTCCCTCCCTCCCTCCCTTCCTCGACTCGAGGACAACAGGAGGCTTAAAAACAACACTTCTTTATGTAACAGCATCAACTATTACTCAGTTTTGCATCTTTTTTCCCTGCTTGGTCACTCCAGATCTCATCATCATCATCATCATCCTCTTCATCCTCCATCTGAACAGCAGTAGCCCTTCGCGTGTTCCCGCCAGTTCCAGTCACCTGATTCCCACACCCACCCACGCACCTGCTTCCCATTCCCTAAATAGTACCTCTGTGTATATATACCAGCCAGTTTGTCCTCCCACTGCTTGCCAGATTGTCGAATGAGCCTTCCTGGTGATCGGGTTCACTCTTGTTTGCCTGGTTTTTTTTGTGCCTCCTTGTTTTTGGATCTTCGCCTGTTTAGTTTTGGGCCGAAGCTGCTTTGGACCTTTGTTACCAGTGTTTCATTACAAACCTGATGGTAACCTCTACCTGGCTGCTTGACATGGTTAACCCTGCTTTTAACCTACATTGATATACTTTCTCTTTTTCCTGGGGAGAATGAAAACTGCACAACATTCATAAATTCCCCGTCAGTCATTAATAAACGTTGTCCTCGAGTCAAGGAAGGGAGGGAGGAAGATGGAAGGAAAGGAAAGGAAAGGAAAGGAAAGGAGGAAAGGAAGGATGGAAGGGAGGAGGGAAGGAAGGAAAGAAGGAAGGAAGGAAGGAAGGAAAGGAGGAAAGGAAGGATGGAAGGGAGGAGGGAAGGGAGGAAAGACTGAAGGAGGGAGGAAGGAAAGGAAGGTAGAAGGTAGGAGGGAGGGAGGGGAGGGAGAAAGGAAAACAGGAAGGGAGAAAGGAAAGAGAAGAAGGAAAGGACGGTAGAAGGTAGGGAGGAAAGGAAAGAAGGAAGAGAGGAAGGAAAGGAAGGTAAAAGGTAGGGAGGAAAGACGGAAGGAGGGATGGAGGGAGAAAGGAAAAGAGGAAGGGAGGAAGGAAAGGAAAGAAGGAAGAGAGGAAGGAAAGGAAGGTAGAAGGTAGGGAGGAAAGACGGAAGGAGGGAGGGAGAAAGGAAAAGAGGAAGGAAGGAAAGAAGGGAGGGAGGAAGGTAGGGGGAGGAAGGAAAGTGAGAAGGAAGGAAGGAGGGAAGGAAAGGAGGAAGGAAGGATGGAAGGGAGGAGGGAAGAAGGAACGAAGGATGGAAGGAGACGGGGGGTCATATAACTAGTTACTGCCCAACACTGTTTATTATGAATGATGGATGAAGAGTCAGCAGCACCTCGTGATTCTGTCCTGCACACTGAGGAAAGCAGGTGGGTAAATGGGTTCGGTGGCACAAACACAGGCCTGACACACACACACACAACACACACACACACACACACACACACACACACACACACACATAAACACATGTGCAGACAGAGAGGAGTTATTGCTTTGCCTCACATACAAATACAACATACCCACAGCAGATTTCCAGCACACTGATTCCTTCAATAAACAACCGAGCTGCTCTGGATGCCAAGCTAAATATCATCTGTGGGTCTGAGCTGGTCCGAACCGCTGCAGGACTCTCTAACCCTCGTGTCGTCCTCCCCGGGTCAAATTGACCCCGTCTGTTTTGACTTGTCTTCTTTCTTCCCTTACTGTACTTCCTTCTGTCCTTCCTCCCTCCCTCCTTCTTTCCTTTCTTCTTTCCTTCTTTCCCTCCTCTCTCTTTCTTCCTTCTGTCCTTCCTTCCTTCCTCCTTCTTTCTTTCTTTCCTTCCTTCCTTCCTTCCTTCCTTCCTTCCTTCTTCCTTCTGTCTGTCCTTCCTCCATCCTTCTCTCTTTCTTTCCTCCTTTCCTCCCTTTCCTTCCTCCATCCCCAATTTTTCCTTGGTTCTGTCCTTCCTTCCTCCCTCCTTCTTTCCTTCCTTCCTTTCTTTCTTCCCTCCCTCCATCCTTCTCTCTTTCTTTCCTCCCCCCTACCTCCCTCCCTTCTTTCTTTCCTTCCTCATTCTTTCATTGCCTCCTTTCTTCCTTCCTTCCTTTCTTTCTTCCCTCCCTCCATCCTTCTCTCTTCTTTCCTCCCCCCTACCTCCCTCCCTTCCTTCTTTCCTTCCTCATTCTTTCATTGCCTCCTTTCTTCCTTCTTCCTTCTTTCCTTCCTCTCTATTTCCTCCATCCCCCTTTCTTCCTTCTGTCCTTCCTTCCTCCTCCCTCCTTCCTTCTCTCTTTCCTTCCTTAAAGTGTTTGCAATGTTCCTCTTTTCATGCACTCACTCTTTTTTTTGCAGTGCATCACTCTTTTCTGTCTTTTCTCCTTTCACTAAAAAATTCCCTCTTTCCACCTTTCAGTCTCAGCTGCATCGGAGCCACATAGTGTTGATTACGTCTAATCAGGTGTTCCCTCCATCCAGCGTCTCACAGAGCAGGAGAAGCAATGCATGATGGTTGGAGGCAGAGAGAGGAGGAGGGGGGGAATAGGAGGCGGGGGGGAGGAGGGGGGCCGGGGGGGGGCAGGCTTGTACCAAACTGAGTAAGTTGGCAGTTGTACTATACAGTTACACCCCTCAGTCCCGCCTCTGGCTCTCGCCTGAATGTTTTCTCTTGTTCTTTCTGGGTCACATGCGGATAACAATCAGGGGGTCTCCACTCCGAGCCCCTCTGAATGCCCTCCATTGATCTGCAAATGCGACAAAGTGAGCAGAAACAATTTTTAGCTCCGGAAGAACAACAAGATTTGGAGCAACGATTTGTTTACTGTCATGCAATATTTGACTCTTCATCTGCGTGCCACTTGGTGCTTTGGCCCCCGCATGAGACGCAGGGGCCCGGAATAAAGCCGATGCTATAAACAGAGCAGAGGGATGGGGGAGAGGAGAGGGAGAGGAGAGGGAGAGGGGAGGAGGGGGGGGGGAGAGGAGAGGAGAGGAGGAGAGGGGAGAGGAGGAGAGAGGGGAGAGGAGAGGAGGGGGAGAGAGGAGGAGAGGAGGGGGAGGGGAGGAGAGGAGAGGGGAAAGGAGGAGAGAGAGAGAGAGGAAAGGAGAGAAGAGAGAGAGAGAGGAAAGGAGAGAGAGAGGAGGGAGAGAAGAGAGAGGGGAGGAGGAGGGGGAGAGGAGGAGAGAGAGGAGAGGGGAGAGAGGAGGAGAGGAGAGAGTGGGAGGAGGAGAGAGAGGAGAGGTGAGAGGAGAGGAGAGGAGAGGAGAGGGGAGGAGGGGAGAGAGGGAGGGAATGAATTTAGCAACGGGAGGCAGAATAGAAGGAGAGCTGCAGAAGAGATGATTTGTGGGTGTGGTAGAAGAAAAACCGACTCCCTGTTAGTTTAACTGGTAATTATGAGTTTGGAGGAGCTGCTGTAGACGCTCATGCTGCCGTGTTACTGATTAAATATGAATCAGATCAGGTGTGAAAAAATTAGATTTGGTTTGTTCACACTGATTTGGGTCACATCAGCATGTCATGTGAACGTAACCTACACACAGAGTTGGGAAGGTTACTCTAGAAATGTAATAGGTTACAGATTATTAGTTACTTTATTTAAAATATAATAAGTAATGTAACTATTTCAACTTATTACATTTGATGACTTTTATATTAAAAAATGAGGAAAAAACCCTCCTGAGCAAAATCTTAACCCTCCTGTTGTCCTCGAGTCAAGGAAAGAAGGGAGGAAGAAGGAAGGAAAGGAGGAAGGAAGGGAGGAAGAAGGAAGAAAAGGAGGGAGGAAGGAAGGAAGGGTGGAAGGTAGGAGAGAGAAAGGAAATAAGGAAGGGAGGAAGGTAGGGGGAGGAAAGGAAGGAAGGAAGGACAGAAGAAAGGGGGATGGAGTAAGGAAGGGAGGAAGGGAAGGAAAGCAGGAGGGAGGAAGGAAGGGAGGAAAGAAAGAACAGTCAAAACAGATGGGGTCAATTTGACCCAGGAGGACGACACAAAGGTTAAAAGTCTGACTTCAGATGTAACCTCCTTTTTTATAATCAACATTTTCATCAGTAACTGTAACAGATTACACTTATAATTAATTTATGTAACGCTGTTACATGTAACCAATTACTTCGCAACACTACGTACACATTATAAACAGCCTTTTGACACATTGCTATTAAAAACTATTGATTATAACTGTAACACCAAGCAGTGATATCCTAATATCTGATAAATTGATCAATTTGTATGTATATGTGTAAATCTACCCACCTCCTTTCTCTGTAATGATATGACTCAGTGTATATCAGGGGGTGTCAAACATGCGGCCCGTGGCCCACCGAGGGGTGTAATCCGGCCCACTTTCCTTCCTTCCTTTCTTCTCCTTCCTTCCTTTCTTACATCTGTCCTTCCTTCTTTCCTTCTTTCTGTCCTTCCTACCTTTCTTCCTTCCATCTGTCCTTCCTTCTTTCCTTCTTTCTTCCTTCCTTCCTCCATTTCTTCCATCTGTCCTTTCTTTCCTTCTTTCTGTCCTTCCTACCTTTCTTCCTTCCTTCCTTCCTCCGTTTCTTCCATCTGTCCTTCTTTCCTTCCTTCCTTCCTTCCTTTCTTCCTTTCTTCCTTCTTTCCTCCATTTCTTCCATCTGTCCTTCTTTCCTTCCTCCCTCCCTCCCTCCGTTTCTTCCATCTGTCCTTCTTTCCTTCCTTCCTTCCTTTCTTCCCTCTTTCTTTTTGTCTGTCTTTCCTTTCTTCCCTTCTTATTTCCTTCCTTCT
This sequence comes from Scomber colias, assembly GCA_021039105.1. NCBI lineage: Eukaryota > Metazoa > Chordata > Actinopteri > Scombriformes > Scombridae > Scomber > Scomber colias. The sequence goes on from JAJDFG010001823.1 coordinate 5,435, forward strand.
TTCCTTCCTTCTTTCCTTCCTTCTTTCCTTCCATCTTTTTAATATTTATATATAGAGTATAGAGTATATATATGTACTGTATATGTATATGTACTGATGATATATGTACAGTATGTATGTATGTGCTGATGAAGGTTAGGATCAGTGGAGCAGAGGAGTGAAGCTGGGTCAGGCAGAAACAAAGAGAGAGCTGCATATGCAAAACAACACAACTCAGCTCAGCGTCGACATCTTCTGACCAGTGGGAACGATTCTATTACATCTGAGCCACACACACACTCACACTCACACACACACACACACACACACACACACACACACCAGCACCAGCACTCCTCCACAACCAACACGCACGCTCGAACATACTGTCCCCTGCAGCACCTACATTTCACTAATCACTATGGCAACCATCTAGGCCCACATTTTCTTCTTCTTCTTCTGGACTGCCTCACCTCGTTTTAGAGTAACAATCATTCCTCCTCTCTTCCTCGCTCTGTGTCTTTCTGTCACTCACACACTCACTCACTCACTCACATGCACATTTCCACCCTTTATAAAGGATTATAATATCGTATCATTGTCACATGAACGCAGCACACAGAGAGAGAGGCAGCGTCGCTATGAGCTTTTAGATATGGTGGTATTTCTGCTGCACTGCACTGTTCTCCTCCGTGTCTGTCATCTAGCAAAGTGGAGCTATTCATAGCGGCAATCAACCAACCAGCAGGAAGAGTGACAAAACAAAGCTTAATGACGTGTGAAGCTGCTTTTGATAGCACATATAAATAAACCCACACGCTGATGCTCACCAGCGAGTCTGTTCAAAACAATTAAAAGAACAAGCTGAAAAAAAACGGACAGGCCTCTGCACCTCTACCATATGTCAGTGTGTGTGTGTGTGTGTGTGTGTGTGTGCGTGTGTCAGTGTGTGTGTGTGTGTATGATAAAGGCTGCAGAATATAATATAGTGTGTTAATACATTTATGATTCTGTGGTTTTATCAATGGTGGAAGTAGTAGGCTGTGTTCGAAACCGCGTACTACATACTTCTATACTACATACTACATACTTCTATACTACATACTTCAATACTACATACTACATACTTCTATACTATATACTACATATTTCTATACTACATACTTCAATACTACATACTTCTATACTACATACTACATACTTCTATACTACATACTTCTATACTACATACTACATACTTCTATACTACATACTACATATTTCTATACTACATACTTCAATACTACATACTTCTATACTACATACTTCTATACTACATACTACATACTTCTATACTACATACTACATATTTCTATACTACATACTTCAATACTACATACTTCTATACTACATACTACATACTTCTATCCTACATACTTCTATACTACATACTTCAATACTACATACTACATACTTCTATACTACATACTACATGCTTCTATACTACATACTACATACTTCTATACTACATACTACATACTTCTATACTACATACTTCTATACTACACACTAAAGGACCAGATAGTAAGCAGACCGTTCACACTGTAGTAAACTACACGATTACCCACAATGCATTTGGTTCCTACCCGAGCTGAAATCATCAGGCTGAAGCTGATTTCATTTTAGCTGTAACTCTGTAAATAAACCACTTTATCCACATTTCTAACCTTTTTAGGAAGAAAGTAAAGTAGCCCTTTAGATCCACAATGTGACGCTAATTTGTCCAAATAACACCTGTTTAAAGTTTTGTTCCTGAGATTTCGAAGCCGCTCAAGTTAGCCGTAGCGAGTAATGCACTTCCTGTCATTTTCACAAAAATAAAACACCCGTTACCTTTTATTATTAAGAAAACCATAACAATAGAATTGGTGCTTTTATTTTGAAAACAGAAAGCGTTTAGAACAGACCCGTAGTAAAAGTAGAAATATCCTTTAGTTTCCTACTAATTTCCTGAACATAGCAGCTATGTTACTGCCCATTGACATTTATTTTGAAAGGGTGATGTAATTTGGTAGTATACAGGAAGTGGGAACGTTATACACTGTGGATGTGGGAAGTTTCATAAAATGCAGTTAAAGTACCAAAAGTAAAAGTACTCATTATACAAACACTTCCTGTATCATTCAATTTTTATCTCATAAAACATAAAATCTCATAAAAGCATCTTTAATGTTGCAGTTTGTTAATGTGGAGCCAACGTTAGAGACTTTATACTACTGGCTGGATTCATATGAATACTGCATCACATTACATATGCATGTCATATGTTTTTTTAATGTAAAAGTTGCTCCAGTAGTAAGTAGGTTGTGTGCTGAAAATGGCTGAAAACACTGAAATAAACATTAAATATGATGTAAAACTGAATCTTTTGCTGTTAAAGAAGCTAAAATATCTGCAGTCGGTCAGTAATTCTCTTTGGGGTTGTTACTACATTAAAACTACATTACACACAGTATTATTAATGTCACATAAACATAATTAATTCAACTTTAACCTAATAAATGTTTACCAATTTATCTCTACATTTAAAGCCAGTTGCAGAGAGATTAGCTGTTATAGTTATTAAAGTAGAACTAGTTAATATTTAAAGCTAATCTGAACTATATGAGCTGTTTTAGATTTGAATAATAAAAGAGGTAATATGGAAAATAGTCAACACATCTGACCTGACATTTTACAGCATGAATGCTACTAGTTCTAAAAGTCTTCTTCTCCTTTCCCTCAGAATCACCTGCCTGAGAAAACTGAATCTGTTCAGACCCTTGTGACTGCTCTAGTGTAGCTTTACTCCTCGCCCGTGTCACTGCACAGGAAGAAAAACCCTTAGCATGCTGCTTAGCACAATCATCTGGCTGCCTAGACTCCTGAAAGGGTGAACTTGCATACACTAGGGGCGGACCATCTTTCCAGACCCTTGCACCAGCCAAGTCGACAACAGACAAAAGGAAAGAGGGAAGAATGGAAGGGAGGAAGGAATGAAGAAAGGAAAAAAGGAAGGTAGGAAGGACAGATGGAAGAAACGGAGGAAGGAAAGAAGGAAGGACAGATGGAAGAAACGGAGGAAGGAAGGAAGAAAGCTAGGAAGGACGGAAAGAAGGAAGGACAGATGGAAGAAATGGAGGAAGGTAGGAAGGACGGAAAGAAGGAAGGACAGAAAGAAGGAAAGAAGGAAGGACAAATGGAAGAAAGGAAGGAAGGAAAAGAACACAGGAAGGAAAGTGGGCTGGATTGCACCCCTCGGTGGGCCGGTTCTGGCCCACGGGCTGCATGTTTGGCACCCCTGACTTAATGGATATATCATAAGAGCTGGATATCGGACCAAACATGGTGCCTATTCAGTCTTATAAGAGTTGCTCAGCTGGCACATAAGCCAAAATAACGTTTGTAGCTTCTGCATTGTGAGGCCCACTGAATATGTGAGGATGTAAGTTCCAGCTCGGCCCACAGACTTTACGTTGTGATGACGTCACAGATTTTTAAATTGTTTTTCTCGGCTATATTAAACCTCCATTGACCAAAAATACTCAACATACATAGTCATAATTGACCTTGTTTGCAGTTCGAGGTGTCCTGTCGACAGTTTTACAGTCATCTCTTTAACAATGGTGGGAAATGCTTTGGTGGGATTTTTCGCTGCAGTACCGCGAGTGACCACTGGGGGTAAAATTGTCTGTTAAGGCTGAACAGCAGCAGCTCCTTATCCAGATTCTTACAACACATCCATGATTAGCTTGTGGTGCTACAGACACTTTCTGTTTACATAGTTGGTTGCTTCCTGTTTGACAGCAACGCAGATGTTTCCTAGCAAACAATTTACACATTACTGGAGTGTTTGCTTAGAAAGGACATGTCTTAAGTTTTAATTGTGCAATCTGATTTAGTAAATCTTAGCATGAAACTAGCACGTAGATACAAAAAAACAGCTGGTGCAAAGTATCAATTCAGAAAAACTACAAAAGCTGTTACAATAATAAAAAAACGAAGGAAAGGAGGAAGAAAGAAGGAAATGAGGAAGGAAGGGAGGAAGGAGGAAGAAAGAAGGAAATGAGGGAAGAAGAAGGAAATGAGGGAAGAAGGGAGGAAGAAGGAAAGGAGGAAGAAAGAAGGAAATGAGGAAGGAAGGGAGGAAGAAAGAAGGAAATGAGGGAAGAAGAAGGAAATGAGGAAGGGAGGGAGGGAGAAAGGAAAAGAGGAAGGAAGGAAAAAAGGACAGAGGAAGGAAGGAGGGAGGAAAGAAGGAGGGAGGAAGGAAGGGAGGACAGAAGGAAGGGACGAAAGAGAGAGGAAGGAACGAAAGAGACAAGGAGGGAGGAAGGAAAGAAGGAAGGGCAGATGGAAGGAAGCAAGGGAAGAAAGAAGAAACAGTCAAAACAGACGGGGTCAATTTGACCCGGGAGCAGGCACGGACTGGTAACCTGGCATACCGGGCAAATGCCCGGTGGGCCGACGTGCTATTTGGGCCGGTGCAGGGACGGACTGGGCGGTCTGGCAATTAGGCAGATGCCAGAACGGCCGCGCAGAGGTCTAGACCGGCCGAGCACGCCAAATTGATCACAGCGGCCCCTAGTGGCACTGACGCGGCCCACTCTCTCTTGCATCCTGAACAAGTTCTCAACACGCTTCTAGGTTTCATATCCCTTATGATTTTGCATGCAGTTCCTAACATGATTGACCTGATTGGTATTTATACCACACATACCTGTATACATCATAGTCATGGTGTATTTCAAGTTTTACACAGCCTGCTTTACTTTTGAAGGGAAATTTCTTGTTAGGATTTTAAAAAATGTTCATGGTTTGAAATAAAACAAATCTACTGGTATTTTGTATTTGATTGTTTGAGAAAATTAAAATGAAGCAATGCCTTCTGGGAATTTCATGGCAGTGTAGTAAATTGCGTAAAAAAGTAAAAAAGTGTAGTTAATCGCGTCTGCGCATTTGTGTGTTGGAAGTTGGACTAATGGTGGTCAAGTCATTCAGTAGATTGGTTGTGGTGGTGATTATACGATTAACTGGTTAGAAAAAATGAATAGAGGCACTAAGCGACAGAAAGGGGGAGCGGAGAAAAAGAGAGACACGATCAAGAAAGTGCTGCTGTTTGAGGGTGAAAAATGCGCCAAATTGGATTCATTTTTTTGTTGCGGAAAAGAGCAGGCTCCTTCGCAATTTGTTAACTGCATGACGGTAAGACAAATGTTTTTATTATGGAGCGGCTGGCTCTAACAATCTATTCATAATGGTTTATTTGTGCATTGATATGACAATTTTCTTATGCAGTTGTTGAAAGTATGGGAGTTTATCTGCACCATCATTGGGGCTATCAAAAATGTTTTTTTATCCCAGTCCGTCACTGCCCGGGAGGACGACAGGAAGGTTAAAGATATTTAGTCCACTATCATAAAGGACCAAAGAAACATGAAAGCATTCACTACTGAGAAGCTGCACCGGAAATTCAGACTCTGTTGAAAAATGGCTCCAAACGATTACTCAACCATCAAAATAGTTAATCGATTAATTGATAAATGTTTGCAGCGGCTCTCGTTGTGTGTTAGTAATGATTTTATGACTGGTGGTGATGCTGTTTACATAGTTGGTTGCTTCTTGTTTGACAGCAACGCAGATGTTTCCTAGCAAACAATTTACACATTACTGAAGTGTTTGCTTAGAAAGGACATGTCTTAAGTTTTAATTGTGCAATCTGATTTAGTAGATCCTAGCGTGAAACTAGCACGTAGATACAAAAAAACAGCTGGTGCAAAGTATCAATTCAGAAAAACTACAAAAGCTGTCACAATGAAAAAAAAAACGAAAGAAAAAACGAAGGAAAGGAGGAAGAAAGAAGGAAAGGAGGAAGGAAGGGAGGATGAAGGAAGAAAAGGAGGAAGAAGGAAGGAAATGAGGAAGGAAGGGAGGAAGAAGAAAGGAAAGGAGGAAGGAAGGGAGGAAAAAAGAAGGAAATGAGGGAAGAGGAAGGAAGGGAGGAAGAAGGGAGGTAGGAGGGAGGGAGGGAGAAAGGAAAAGAGGAAGGAAGGAAAAAAGGACAGAGGAAGGAAGGAAGGAAGGAAAGAAGGAGGGAGGAAGGAAGGGACGAAAGAGAGAGGAAGGAACGAAAGAGACAAGGAGGGAGGAAAGAAAGAAGGAAGGGCAGATGGAAGGAAGCAAAAGCTTTCACAATAATAAAAAAAGACATCTAGAAATGAAAATCTTTACTGATAATTACTCCAAATATTAACATAAAAAGTTGTATTACACATGAGCAAACTCTTTTTCATGTAAACAGTTTATACCTCAAGTCATTTGTGCTGTTTATGAGGACTTCATGACCACAGGCTGATAAAAGTATCCTGCAGTGGGAGAGGATTGCCTCAGTTCGTGGGAGTGAAACCATAACAATTAAATAAATACTGTGGGGAAATAAAGGCCGTCTGTCCTCCCGGCGGGTGCCAGGCTGAGAGCGATGAGGACTTGATAAGTCAGTCGCTGCTGTACAGTGTGATGTGGAGGAGGTGAAGAGGTGTGAAGCTCAGTGCTTCCTCAGGGTTGTTTTGTTTCTTCACTCAGGAGAAAGATCCAGAAACAGGTTTGTTTGCTGCTGTGTTGTAAAAACAAGGCTCCAATTCATGATTATATTCATTATCGATTACTTTGTCCGTGTAAAGTAAGAATAAATATAATAATAATAATAATAATAATGCATTTTATTTAAAGGCGCCTTTCAAAGCACTCAAGGTCACCTTACAAGGCACATATAACACACAACAGTACATCCAAAAATACAAATCAGGTGACATTTAGTGCAGAGATAAAGAAGAAAGAAAAAGAAAAAAAAATAAATAAATAAATAAATAAATATAAATAAGTAAAGAAAAAGAAAATAAATAAATATGAACGTGACTTCAAAGTGCATTAATATAATAAATAAACAAGAGTGAGGATTGCATAGTTAATGGGAGATAGAGTAGGCCACTCTGAAAAGGTGCGTTTTCAGGCGGGATTTAAAGGTGAGGACAGAGTCTGAAGTGCGAATGTCAGGTGGGAGAGAGTTCCATAGGCGGGGGGCTGATCGGCTGAAAGCTCTTGACCCCATGGTGGTTAAGTTGGCAGATGGAGCAAAGAGCTGGTTGGCAGAGGAGGATCGGAGAGTTCGAGAAGGTGTGTAGATGTGAATAAGTTCAGAGAGATATGTTGGTGCCAGGTTGTGAAGGATCTTGAATGTGAGGAGCAGAATCTTAAAGTCAATGCGGGATTTGATAGGGAGCCAGTGAAGTTGCTGCAGGGCAGGAGTGATGTGTTCAATAAAGGGCGTTCTGGTTATGATACGAGCAGCTGCGTTCTGTACAAGTTGGAGTTTGTGTAGAGATTTCCGCGGAAGACCAAAGAGGAGAGAGTTACAGTAGTCCAGACGGGATGTGATCAGGGTGTTTACCAGGATGGCGGTGCAGGTTGGTGAAAGTGAGGGACGGAGACGATTGATGTTACGTAGATGGAAGTATGCAGACCGAGTAACGTTATTGATGTGGGCTTCAAAAGATAGTGTGCTGTCCAGGATGACACCCAGGCTCTTTACTTGGGGGGATGGCAGAACAGTGGAATTGTCAATGGACATGGAGAAAGTGTTGAGTGTTGCTAAGGTTGATCTGGTACCGATGAGGAGGACCTCAGTTTTTCACCGTTAAGTTTAAGAAAATTTAGTGAGAGCCATGATTTAATTTCCAGTAAGCAGTCGGATAGAGCTGTGGGTGGCAGAGTGGAAGTAGGCTTAGTGGAAAGATAGAGTTGGGTATCATCGGCGTAACAGTGGAATTGTATGTCAAATTTCCTGAGAATGTGTCCAAGAGGCAGAAGATAAATAATGAACAGGAGGGGGCCAAGGACCGAGCCCTGAGGAACACCGCTAGAGACTGGAGAGGAGCCGGATCTTAGGTTTTTGATTTGAACAAACTGTGTGCGGCCAGAGAGATATGATGTGAACCAAGCCAAAGGGATGTCAGTGACTCCAATGGAGGCTAATCTGTTCAGGAGGATGCCATGAGAGACGGTGTCAAAGGCTGCACTCAGGTCGAGGAGAACCAGAATGGATAGAAGTCCAGAGTCAGATGCCATCAGGAGGTCGTTTGTGATTTTCACTAGGGCTGTCTCCGTGCTGTGGAGGGGACGGAAGCCTGACTGAAATTGTTCATAAAGGTTGTTGTCCGACAGATAGGTGTGAATCTGAGCTGCAACCGTTCTTTCTAGTATTTTGGAGAGAAATGGCAAGTTAGAGATTGGACGGAAGTTGTTCAAGTCATTAGGATCGGCGCCCGGTTTCTTGAGTGTTGGTGTTATTGCAGCAGTCTTTAGTGATGGTGGAACAACACCAGAGGTCAGTGAGGAATGAATGATGTCAGTTATTAACGCGGACAGGGCAGGTAGGCAGCTTTTGACCAGGTGGGTAGGTAGTGGGTCCAACTGGCAGGTAGATGGCTTGGATTTATGAATGAGACCACTTATTTCAGAGACAGTTGGCAGTATGAAACTGGTGAGCGGAGAGCTAGAGGAAGATGTAGGCCAAGAGTGCAGAGAGGATGGAGAGTTTTTAGTAGCAGTCAGTGTCTGGTGGATATTTTCAATTTTGGCATTGAAGAAGGTCATGAAGGTATCACACTGTGTAACTGTGAGCAGATGAGGTGGTAGAGCATCAGGTGGTTTCAGAATGTTGTTGAGAGTTGAGAATAGGGCTCTAGTGTTCCCATCAGCTGTCCTGATTAAGGTTGTGTAGTATGTGGTCTTGGCTGAGGAAAGAGCATCCTTGTATTGGAGTATGTGGTTATAGTACATTTCTTTGTGGACTGCAAGGCCAGTTTTAGTATAAAGGCGCTCCAAACGACGGCCTTTAGTTTTGAGCTGGCGTAGGGCTGGTGTAAACCAAGGAGCAGAGTGGGTAAAAGAAACAGACCTATTTTTCAGAGGTGCCAGAGTATTGAGCAGTCCATGAAGTCCATCATTGTAGTGGGATACCAGTTCATCTGTGGTGGATAAATTTACTCTGCTGGGTAGGTCACCAATACCATTGGAGAGAGCCAACAAGTCAATATGTTTAATGTTTCGGAATGTGATAGAGCGATGCATAATAGTCTTGGATAGTCTTAGGTTGATGTTGCAGGATATTAACTTGTGGTCTGAAATAGGCAGATCTGAGGCACAGCAGTTATAGCAAATATGTGTTCTGAGTTTGACATACCACAGAAAAGTGTGTTGTTAACCACCATGCCAAATTTGAATGATTAAAAAAATCGCAAAATATATGAAATTAGGCTTCAAAGTTGTGTAAAAATCAGCCTCTTCTCTGCTCCCAAACGCTGTGGGCGTGGCCGCTGAGTCCGCTGAAGCCCCGCCCCCTACCAAGTGTCACCTGTCAATCAAAGTCACCACCTCTACCAGAAACAGGGACGCTACGTCTGAGAGCTTTCTGCTGCTAACTCGGATGCTAGCTCGGCGGCTAACTCCTCTGCTAGCTCGGCGGCTAACTCGTCTGCTAGCTCAGCGGCTAACTCCTCTGCTAGTTCGGCAGCTAACTCCTCTGCTAACTCGGAGGCTAGCAGTTAGCTGGTTTATAAGAAGTCAGAAAATAGTGAAAATAACTATAACTAAATGGTTTTTTTTATCTTATTTTTAAGGCTATTTAGTCCACTATCATAAAGGACCAAAGAAACATGAAAGCATTCACTACTGAGAAGCTGCACCAGAAATTCAGACTATGTTAAAAAATGCCTCCAAATGATTACTCAACCATCAAAACAGTTAATCGATTAATTGATAAATGTTTGCAGCAGCAGTGCGTTAGTAATGATTTTATGACTGGTGATGCTCAGATGTCATTTCCTCATATCACACATCTAGACACGACATGTAACGCTCTCCTTTGCCCCCGAGGACGATCATTTTTCAACCACAGCAGCCACCGACTCACACTCTCTCACACACACACACACACACACACACACACACACACACTCACACACACACTGAGAGCAGTCTGCAGTCCCCCGGCTGGCAAAGTAAATGAGGTGGAAATGTATGAAGCCTAAAACATCCCCAGGGAGACATTATGTGAAAGAGACACCATTTCACTAAGGAGAGAAGCCGAACAGGGCCAACAGAGACAGAAAGAGGAGAAACAAAGCTGAGAGGCAAACAGAGAAGCTGCTTAATGCTGCACAACTTCAACTATACATGCAAACTATGAGCCAGAGAGTCGACTGTTACTGACTCTTAAAATTACAGATACACACTCTTGCAGATTTTGCCTCACAAAGCTCAGCTGCACTCTTCAGTTCAGTCTCTAAAAAAAGTACATTCATACACTTTCACTACTGTTGTTTTTCTTATAGGAGGGATTTTTATTTCTCAAGACACTGATACCCCTTTTCCACTGAGCTGGAGCCAGTGCTTGTTCGGAGCTAGTGCTAGAGTCAGTGCTCAGTTGGTGCTAATCCAAGCACCTCTTAGGAACCTGTTGCACTTCCATGATTCACCAGTGAGCGGGTTAGGGTTAGGGTTAGGAAGAAGGATAGAGGAAAGAAGGACGGGAGGAAGGAAGGAGGGAGAGAGAGAGAGGTAGGAAAGAAAGGGAGAAGAAGGAGGGAGGGAGGAAAGAAGGAAGGAAGAAAGGGGGATGGAAGGAGGAAAGAGAGAGGAAGGAAAGAAAGAAAGGAGGGAGGGAGGATAGGCGGAAGGAAGGAAGGAAAAAAAGAAAGAAAGAAAGAAAGAAAGAAAGAAGGTTCAGTCAAAACAGACGGGGTCAATTTGACCCGGGAGGACGATACGAAGGTTAATCTATTATTGTTATTTATTAAATGAGATGATACATTTCAAGGACTATATTGTCTTATTACATTTTGGAATATATAAATAAATAAAAACACTTAAAGGCTTTAATTCAATGTAGAACTGAGAGTTTACAGTCATAATAATGAGTTAAATGCTAACAACAGCTCACAATAACAACGTTAACATGTTGATATTTAGCAGCTATAACGTTATCTTAATTAATCCTGACGGTGAGATGAAAGTCCTGACCTTCCAGTAGCTGTTGAGACATTTCAGTTGAAGGTGTGATGAAAGCCGTCCCAATTTCTCTCCAAGAATTTGTGCATCTTTTGTAACACCAATGCAATGAATTTGACATATATGGTGGGGGGATGATGGCGTAGACGCTTGGATGGTGTCTTCTCAGCGTTTTATGGTGTTGCATTTGGTAGTCGTGTGAAGAACGGGACGGGAAATGATTTTTTTACTTTCTCACCTCTGTACAATCAGTGTGTAAAGTGACATAGGTGTTGGATTTTGTGTTTTCAGAAAGTTATATTTATAACTGCTGATGTTCCAAGCCGTGCTATGACGACCCCGCCCACATTGAGGAGGTACTATAGTAATGGAAAAGGTTCCTGGTACCAAACCGAGTCAAGTCGAGCCGAGTTGTGCTAGAACTGTATAGTGGAAAAGCGCCATTAAGCTAAAACCAGGGGGGGAGCTCCGGTCCTCTGAAATGAGGCCAACGTGGAAGTAACTTAGAACTGCATTCTATCAAAAGGCCACCAGGGGGCGACCGTCTCTATACAAGTCAATGGAGAATTCACCAACTCCTCACTTGATTTCTAACCTCAGTAAACGTTTTCAAAATGTGTTTATGGTCTCAATCGCTAGTTTAAAGCCTTCTTCAATGCAGTATGATGTTCATTTGGGACATTTTGGCCTCCCTGATTTTATATGTGACGATAAAGCAGGGTATGCATTAGGGCGTGGCTACGTCCTGATTGACAGGTTGATTGCCCAATGTCCTCGAGATCCAGCCCTCGCAACCATAGCAACCTCCCCGCTCCACCCATGGCCCCGCCTCATGCCCATATAAGTAGAATCTGTGTTTTTATTTTTCCCAGCATGCAGCTGAAATTTTCAAGATGGTGCTGCCCAGATTCAAAACTATTGGCTTCTGAGCAGCAGTCCACAAACCAATGGGTGACGTCACGGATGTTACGTCCATTTCTTTTATACAGTCTGTGGTCCCTTTATATTATAACTCAGGTTATTCTGCATTTCTCTTGCTTATTCTTCTTATTCCTTTTATCATTTTCAGTCTAATCTGTTATTGTTGTGTGTAAGGGAGAGTTGCAAAGTAAGAATTTCATTGCATTGTCTGAACTGCTGTTTGTTTTTTACTATGCATATATAACAATACCCTTCCTGAATCTTCTTTCCTACAAACATACTTTCTCTTCTGCAAATAATTTGTACAGTAGAAGAGCGTAGAGTTATGTAGCTTGAAAATAGAATTAAATTCCTCTCACTTTGCTCAGTGGTGCTGCTTCTAAAAACTCAAGTACATTTCAGTGATAGTTGAAAGCTTTGACTTGCGGTTTGTAGTGCAGTTGAGCCACAAACGTTTGTGGGATTAGAGTGTGGAAGCAAAGTGAGCAGCTCAACATTACTATCAGAGGTTTAGAGAACCTGTTAAATCCTTTTTGCTCATGTATTTAGATACTTTGCACAAAAAAACAACCTTTCTATCTCAGTAAGATCTATAATCAGTAACAACTCCTGGCCCTCCGACTGGAATCCAAAGCTGCGACCCCTGCAGTCATCTGCGTGTGCATTTTTCTTCATTTCTCTGACGTTAACAAGATTATGTATTTCTGCAGGGTTTGTGAGCAGCATGCTTTCTGTCTGACCTTTGACCTCAGTCTCCAAGGTGCTCCTTTTTCACTGTCAGTTCAGTTCTAGCGAGAAAACACAGATATTGGAACTGATATTCTAAATATTCGGATATTGTAATGTTCTGAAAAAGGCAAGGGATGCTTTATTTATAGAGTGTGTTTTATATACAGGGGCAACTCAATGTGCTTTACAGGAAAAGAAAATATCAGATGATTTAACAGAAGCATAAAAACATACAACAACAAAAAATAAAACCCAATTATAATAAAAAGGGAAAAGAACAATTTAACAACAGAAATTGGAAACATTAACCCTCCTGTTGTCCTCAGGTCAAGGAATGAAGGAAGGAGTAAGTAAGGAGGAAAAGAGGAAGGAAGGAGTAGAAGGAAAGAAGGAAGGCAGGAAAGAAGGAAGGAGTGAGTAAGGAGGAAAAGAGGAAGGGAGGAAGGAAGGAAGGAGTGAGTAAGGAGGAAAAAGAGGAAGGAAGGAAGGAATGAAAGGAAGGGAGGAAGGATGGAAAGGAGTATGGAAGGACGAAGGAGCAAAGAAAAAGGGAAGGAGGGGAAGAATGAAGGAAAAAATAAAGAAGAAGGAAGGAAGGAAGGAAAGAAGGAAGGAAGGAGTGAGTAAGGAGGAAAAGAGGAAGGAAGGAAGGAAAGGAGTATGGAAGGAGGAGGGAGCGAAGAAAGAGGGAAGGAGGGAAGAATGAAGAATAAGGAAGGAAGGAAGGAATGGATTAATAATAATCACATTTGGGCTGATTTCAGTCATTTGTTCCAGATGTGTGAGCAAAACAGTTAAAAGACAATTTAATGAATGACGTCCGAACACTGAGGTATGAAGTATGCTGGGTTGTATAAACATGTAAAAGGTAATGCCAGTGCAAATGCTCAGACAGGCACAGTGACGCTGGTGTTTTCCAAGGAAATACTAAGCAGCGTGTCTGTAGTTGTGACTTGTCATAACTAATCATAAAAACAGAAGCGCTGATTTGCCCGCTGGTTGTAAGAAACGTGTTATGAGAAACTTTGCAGATTGCTTAAGACATCTGTTGCAGCTGTTGAAAGGCTTCTTCTGTGTTTACTCACAGGTTGTAAAGAATGAGACTCAGAAAGACGTCTGCTTGCTCTCTGGTGAAAAGCCCCCGTTATCTGTTCTCCCCATGGAGCCTACGGGGCAGATGTACCTGCCAAAGCCCAATCAAACCCCCTGCTGCCCAGCAGCCGGCACCTCTCACCCCCCCCCCCCCCCCCCCCCCCCCCCCCCCCCTCCCCAAGCAACACCTTCCCACCTGCTGCCATTCGAGAGCCAGAGCCAAGATATTTAACCCTCCTGTTGTTAAGGAAGGAAGAGGGAGGGAGAGGGAGGGAGGGAGGGAGGAAGGAAGGAGGAAGGAAAGGTGGGAGGAAGGAAGAAGGGAGGAAGGGAGGAAGGAAGGAAGGAAGGAAGGAAGGAAGGAAGGGAGGAAAGGAAAGAAGGAAGGGAGGAAAGGAAAGGAAAGGAACGAAGGAAGGAAGGGAGGAAAGGAAAAGAAAGGAAAGAAGGAAGGAAGGAAAGGAGGGAGAGGAAGGAAGGAAGGAAGGAAGGAAGGAAGGAAGGAAGGGAGGAAAGGAGGAAGGAAGGAAGGAAGAAAGGAGAGAGAGGAAGGAGGAAGGAAAGGAGGGAAAGAAGGAAGGACGGAAGGAAATAAGGACAGAGGAAAGAAGGAAGGGAGGAAAGGAAAGAAAGAAGGGAGGAAGGAAAGGAATTAAGAAAGGAAGGAAAGAAGGGGATGGAGGAAGGAAAAAGGAAGGGTGGAAAGAGAGAGGAAGGAAAAAAGAGAAGAAGGAAGGAAGGAAGGAAGGAAGTTTTAAAGCAGGCGGAGGTAGCAAAGGGAAAAGAAAGAGGAGTGTGTGTCTATTCAGAGCTGAGAAAATAAATATAAATATCCTCAAATCCCTGTAACAAGTGTGTCCTAAATGTCTTTTATTGCAGTAACACATTGTGGAGCGAGACGAGATGGCAAAAAAGCCCTCAGAGAAGGTATCCATGGCAACGCTTTGTGTCAAGCATCACTTCTCAGAAGCTGTGTGCCTCGCTCGACCCCGAGAGCCCCCCTTGGGAAAAAAAAAACAAAAAAACAAAAACACCATCCTCGAGTCCTGTGGCATTTCAGACCTTCTCCTGACCCCGGCCAATCATCCTCCGAGCCAATCAGGGTGAAGGAAGGAAGGAAGGAAGGAAGGAAGGAAGGAAGGAAGGGAAGGAGTGAGTAAGGAGGAAAAGATGAAGGAAGGAAGGAAGGAAGGAGTGAGTAAGGAGGAAAAGAGGAAGGAATGAAGGAAGGAAGGAGTGAGTAAGGAGGAAAAGAGGAAGGAATGAAGGAGTGAGTAAGGAGGAAAAAAGGAAGGAAGGAAGGAAAGAAAGGAGTGAGGGAATGAAAGGAAGGGAGGAAGGAAGGAAGGAATGGAAGGAGTGAGTAGGGAGGAAAAGAGGAAGGAAGGAAAGAAGGAAGGAGTGAGTAAGGAGGAAACGAGGAAGGAAGGAAGGAAGGAAAGGAGTGAGGAATGAAAGGAAGGAAGGAAGGAAAGAAGGAAGGAGTGACTAAGGAGAAAAAAGAGGAAGGAAGGAATGAAGGAAGGAAGGAAGAAAGGAAGGAAGGAAGGAAGGAAAGGAGTATGGAAGGAGGAGGGAGCGAAGAAAGAGGGAAGGAGGGGAAGAATGAAGGAAAAAATAAAGAGGAAGAAAAGAAAGAAGGAAGGAAGGAAGGAAATGAGTATGGAAGGAGGAGGGAGCAAAGAAAGAGGGAAGGAGGGGAAGAATGAAGGAAAAAATAAAGAGGAAGGAAGGAAGGAAGGAAGGAGACAGATGTGAAGTGCATCTTCTCGTGAGGCAATCAGTGGTTTTTCTCTCTTCGGACAAAAAGCTGTAATCATGATTTTAAGATTGTGTTACAGATTGCACGATGGATGGGTTCACTGAGAGATCATCAGAGGTGAGTAAGAGGATAATTATGGAGTCTGAGAGAAGAAGCAAAGGGAGGAGTGAGATTTTAAAATATGCATAAAAAAATGATGGATAATGACAGATAGTAGAGTGAAGAGAGATTCAGAAAATATGACTATAGTACAGAGGTGTCAAACAGCTCAATTTGATCTAATGTGGGCCGGACCATTAAAAAGAAGGAAGGAAGGAAGGAAAGAAGGGAGGGAGGAAGGAAGGAAGGAAGGAAAAAAGACAGGAAGGAAGGAAAAGAAGGAAGGCAGAAAGGGAGGAAGGAAGGAAGACAGGAAGGAAGGAAGGAATGAAGGAAGAAAGATGGAAGGTGGGAGGAAGGACAGATGGAAGGAAGGAAGGAAGGAAAAAAGACAGGAAGGAAGGAAGGAAGGAATGAAGGAAGAAAGATGGAATGGTGGAGGAAGGACAGATGGAAGGAAGGAAGGAAGGAAGAAAGGAAGGAAGGAAAGTGGGCCGAATTGGACCCCTGGGCGGGTAAATGTGTTCTGAGTTTGACATACCACAGAAAAGTGTGTTGTTAACCACCCTGCCAAATTTGAATGATTAAAAAAATCGCCAGATATATGAAATTAGGCTTCAAAGTTGTGTAAAAATCAGCCTCTTTCTCTGCTCCCAAACGCTGTGGGCGTGGCAGCCGAGTCCACTGAAGCCCCGCCCCCTACCAAGTGTCACCTGTCAATCAAAGTCACCACCTCTACCAGAAACATGGATGCTACGTCTGAGAGCTTTCTGCTGCTAGCTCAGCTGGTAGCTCGGTGGCTAACTCGGCGGCTAACTCGGAGGCTAACTCAGCTAACTGTAGACTGTAGTAGTAGTAGTGTGTGCTGAATGTATTTATACCTCTACAGCAGCAGGGGCGGGTTTATGCTAATCACTAAATCCTGAACACAGAAATCTTGAAACACAGCTTTCAGCGGCTAACTCAGCTGCTAGCTCAGCGGCTAACTCAGCATTTCTACCTTAGTTCTTTTCTAAGGTAGAAATAGCTATCCCATTACTTGGCACCTCTAAATCTTAACAAAAATTGGCCTCCGTTAGTAAAAACTTTAGCAAAGATGAAGATCTGATGATTGACAAGTTGGATATGAATGAACCTGTGAATCTGCTTTATAGTAAAACTGAAACTGCTCAGGAATCTTATGAATAACAATACATTGATGTTATGTATAGACTAGGGCTGTCAGTGTTAACGCGTTAATCGCGATTACATTAATGCAATCCATAGCGCGTTAATTTTTTTTTAATCACATTTAATGTTGCAAGCCCGTAGACGGCTCCTCTAGCTGTAGCGCTATGCTTTGAAGTGGCCTCCTGCAGTAAACCTACCGCGCTGATGGAAAGTAAGAGAGCTACTGGACTTTTGAACGGCTTGTTTAACTTTAAAACACTTCCAGACGGTTCAGTTGACAAGTCAAAAGTAAAATGCAACCTGTGTCAAACGGAGTTTAACTACCACCGGAGTACGTGGAGTTTGAGTTAGCACCTCCACGCTAAACCCCCAGGTGCAGCCAAGCGAGCCTCAGCTCCACCAAAGGACCATTTTGGAGTGTGGGAGTCGCAGCAGAGCCGTGATTGATTCCCAGTTAAGACACTCTGGTAAGAAATGCTTTACATTATGGGCTTAAAACTGCCTTCAAATGTAAAATAACAGGATTTTAAACATGCAATTCAAAACTCGATTAATCGCGATTAACTACGGAAATTCTGCGATTAATCTCGATTAAAAAATTAATCGTTTGACAGCCCTAATATAGACATGATCTCAAGGAGCAGACGAGTTCCAGTATATCTGAATCTGCTTCTCCTCCTCGTTTCTGAAGCAGAGTTTCTAGAGAGGATGCTCTGCTCTGATTGAATTATAACATCGTTGCAGGCCGTGTAATTGCAGCAGCTGCTTCAGATGTCCTCCACCTGCAGCAGCTCCTTAAACACAGGATGAAATCTGTAATATGAGTCTACAGCAGGGGTGTCCAACATGCGGCCCGTGGGCCAAAAACCGTCCCCCTGAGGAGTCCAATCCGGCCCACTTTCCTTCCTGTCTTCTTTTCCTTCCTTCCATCTTTCCTTCATCCACCCTTTCTTCCTTCCATCTGTCCTTTCTTTCTTTCGTTCCTTCCTGTCTTCTCTTACTTCCATCTGTCCTTCCTCCCTTCCTTCCTTCAATCTTTCCTTCCTTCCTTCCTTCATCCCTTCCTTCCTTCCATCTGTCTTTCCTTCCTTCCTTACTTCCTTCCTTCAATCTTTCCTTACTTCCTTTCTTCCTCCCATCTTTCCATCCTGTCTTCTCTTCCTTCCTTCCTTACTTCCATCTGTCCTTCCTTCCTTCAATCTCTCCTTACTTCCTTTCTCCTTCCATCTTTCCATCCTGTCTTCTCTTCCTTACTTCCATCTGTATGTCCTTCCTTCCTTCCATCTGTCCTTCCATCTGTCCTTCCTTCCTTCCTTCCTTCCATCTTTTTAATGATCCGGCCCACATAAGATCAGATTGGGCTGTATGTGGCCCTTGAATGAAGATGAGTTTGACTCCTCTGGTCTACGGCCATGTGAGACTCTACTTTAGCAGAGACATTATAATAAGAGGAAAAAAATGAAAATGAAAAAATCTCCCATTGAAATGCATAGGGAAACTACGTAACGCCAAGATGGCCGGTGTTTGCACATGTCCCGCCTCTTCTGGTGCCTTTACTCCAATCATCTCGCTGGTCCTACGCGGTCACGTTTTGCGACACTTGGAAGTCATTTTCAACAGCGACATTTTAAAACACATGATCAGCAGTTTATACTACTTTGTGTACATATATTTTGTAATGCTTTATCCAAAATTGTGGCATGATCTGGGAAAGTTGACTGTGAGCAAACTCCTGTCTCTGCTGTGAGCGTAAGATGACGTCTTGCTGTCAGTGCCTGCCGTAAATGAAGACTGTCGTGAAGTATTGCGCATGCGCAGTCCAAGATACCTGTAAGGAAAAAGGCTTTTAAAACGTTAATTTGATACCAAACCATCAAACCCTTTCAGCCATTATAGTTTGATTTTCATCGTGATTTCAAAACATATGTTTTTTATGTCCCTTAGACCTCGGGACATGGAGATACAGCTCTCTCCCTATTCATTTAGATAGCCGGTTGGTCTTCCTATGGCCAAATAGCTGCCCGGAGGCGTGGCCAATTTTGCCGCCAAGTGAGATGACTTGCCTTAGAAGGACTTTGACTTTAGTCTCATTGTGATGCTGCAGTAGAGGGAAAGTCACATGGGTTCATCCTCTCGGGACCATAAATATCTGTAGGAAATATAGCAGTCTATCTCGCAGCTGTCAAAAATATCTCACACTGTTGGTACACAGGCAGCAGGGGAGTTGAGCCCATCTTGCAGAGGTGTAACTATCACTCTCTTACCTTGAATGACCATCTTTTCTTCCTTCCTTCCATCTGTCCTTCCTTCCTTCCTTCCTTCCTTCCTTCAATCTTTCCCTACTTCCTTTCTTCCTTCCATCTTTCCATCCTGTCTTCTCTTCCTTCCTTCCATCTGTATGTCCTTCCTTCCTTACTTTCATTTGTCTGTCCTTTCTTCCTTCCTTCCATCTTCCTTCCTTCCTTCCTCCTTTCCTTCGATCCCCCCCTCTTCCTTCCATCTTTTCTTCCTTCTTTCCATCTGTCCTTCCTTCCTTCCTTCCTTCCATCTTTCCATCCTGTCTTCTCTTCCTTCCTTCCATCTGTATGTCCTTCCTTCCTTCCTTCCTTCCTTCCTTCCTTCCTTCCTTCCTTCCCTTCCTTCCTTCCTTCCTCAGCTGCATTGAGATCTAAGTCCTCGATGCAGCTGATCTCAGTACCTGTGTATCTAAGCATGTTTTTATTTATATGTTGAGACAATAAGGTTTATATTTTAAATAAAAGCTCCAAATCCTGAAAATGATAAGTAGAAACACTAAGTACAAAAGGATGAATGCTATAAAAAGGCTTCATGAACAGGAAGTGGAAAAAGAGGATCAACAGGAGAATTGACATCATCATCATCATCATCAGTCAGCATTGATAACATCATGCTACTTCTGTCAGTCTGACTATCATAATAAAGTCCTCATTAGATACATTATATTATTAACCTTTTATTTTACCTCCAGAGACGAAGGGACAACAACATAGAGGACAATATGAGGTCAAAGAAAAGGAAAAAGAAAGAAAGAAAAGAAAATTATGAATAAATACAATGCAAATCAATTAAAACAAAGTCTGAGATAAAGCCTTTAAAAAAATAGTTAAGAATAAACATTTAAAAAATAAATAAATAGATAATAAAATTAAATAAATGAATAAGTAAATAAATAATTAAAAAATAAATAAAATAAATTGGAATAAGGAGCTTTTAAAAAAATAGTTAAGAAAAAAAATAGTAATAATAATAAAAAAAATAATTAATTAATAAGTAAATAAATAAATAAAATTCAAATAAAATAAAATAAAAATCAAATCAAATAAATAGGAATAAGGAGCCTTTAAAAAAATATTTAAGAATAATAAAAATAATAATAATATAAATAAAATGAATAAGTAAATAAATAAAATAAAATACATAAATAAATTCAAATCAAATCAAAT
>JAJDFG010001824.1:0-12500 GCA_021039105.1 Scomber colias
TCTCTCTCTTTCCTTCCTTCTTTCTTTCCTTCCTCCACCCCCCTTTCTTCCTTTCCTTCCTTCTTTCCTCTGTCCTTCTTTCCTTCCTACCTCTTTTCTTTCCTTCCACCCTCCCTCTTTCTCTCTTTCTTTCCTCCCCCCTACCTTCCTTCCTTCCTTTCCTTCCTTCTTTCCTCTGTCCTTCTTTCCTTCCTTCCTCTTTCCTTTCCTTTCCTTCACCCTCCCTCCTTCTCTCTTTCTTTTCCTCCCCCCTACCTTTCTTCCTTCCTGTCCCTCCCTCCCTTCCTTCCTTCCTTTCCTTCCTCCCTTCCTTCTTCCCTCCTCCCTTCCTTCTTTCCTCCCTTCCTTCTTCCTTCCTTCTTTCCTCCCTCCCTCCCTTCCATCCTTCCTTCTTCCTCCCTTCCTTCCTTGACTTGAGGGTTAACGCCTGCAGATATCAGACAAAAGTTGCAGAAAAGTTTGACTCTGAAGTACAAATGTCATGCACTTGAGCGCAGTGCTGTTACTGTACTGGGCCTGAAGTTAGATGACACACACACACACACACACACGCACACACGCACACACACACACACACGCGCACACACACACACACACTGTGAATCGTAATGGGGCTGCCAGGCTGCAGAGTTCAGCCCGTCAATCTGCATTCAGGCTGCACGACGGCCGACACAAAAGCCTCTGACCTTATACTGAGGGGACTGATTCAACACACACACACACACACACACACACACACACACACACACACACACTGGCCTGGATGTAGATGCATGTATACACCCACGCAGACACACATACTTAAAAAAGCATCAATAACACACCACACATACACACACAGAGAGACACAAAGCTCCAATCCTACACAAACTGAGATAAATGACACACACACACACACGCACACACACACACACACACACACACACACACACACACACACACGGGTTGAGAATAACAGCTCCAAACAGGCCTGAGTGCCGACGCGGAGCAGCAATATGTTGATGTGGAAAAGCAGATGTTTGTGTGTTTGTGAGCGGACGGACGGACGGATGGACACACGTGGCGAAGCAGGTGGCGTCGTTGATCATTTTCAGCTCTTGCTCCTTTTCCCCCTTTTTTTTTCAGCCCCCCCCCCCCCCCCCCATAACACCCCCTCCCTGAGTAAATTGTTCCTCTCTGAGCTTGTCGCCGTGCCATGTCCCGCTGGCAGCCGCTCAGCACCGCTTACATCGCAGCCAACTGGCAAGCGGACGGAGCGGCTCGAGGTGGAAGGTCTGCAACACAGCGGCCACAGAGAGAAACATCTGAAACTAAAAAAGCCTCTCAGCAGGGGGGAGTGGAAGGGGGGGGGGGGGGGCAAAACGAACGCTGACATCACACTTTATGTTTCTGTGGCGTTTGGGTTGGGTTTGTGAACGTAACACGTAGGTCAGGAGCCAGAAGTACCTTGAAGACTCAGATGTCCCACAGCACTCAAACGCACCATTTCTTCAAAGCATCAAAATGACACAAAACTTTAATAGTATTTGTAGTTTTTTAACTCAGTCTTTCTACTTTTTATGAGCAGGTGTAATGAAATGAAAAGATACCTGCAGGAATTATAAGTTTAAAGTTTTTTTAACCTTCCTGTCGTCCTCCCGGGTCAAATTGACCCCGTCTGTTTTGACTGTTCCTTCTTTCCTCCCTTCCTTCCTTCCTTCCGTCTGTCCTTCCTCCCTTTCCTCCCTTCCTTCTTTCCTCCCTCCATCCCCTTTTCTTCCTTCCCTCTCCTTCCTTCCTTCCTTCCTTCCGTCTGTCCTTCCTTCCTCCCTCCTTCTCTCTTTCTTTCCTTCCTCTCTCTTTCTTCCCTTCCTTCTTTTCTCCCTCCGTCCCCTTTTCTTCCTTCCTTCTGTCCTTCCTCCCTCCTTCTCTTTTTCTTTCCTCCCCCCTACCTTCCCCCTTCCTCTTTTCCTTTCTCCCTTCCTCCCTCCTTCCCTCCTTTCCTTCCTTCCTTGACTCGAGGACAACAGGAGGGTTAAAGTAGAGAATAAAATGTGTCTCATATTAAAGGGTTAAAGGAGCATTTAGAAAGAGAGAAACCAACATGAAGACATTTAAAGAGCAGAATTTAACTCTTAACATCAGCTTCAACCCGCTTTTTAAATGAAACCAAATCATCGCTTGTCTCTGGAGATATTTGCCTCGTATTTGAGGCCCGATAGAAACATTTAGAAGGGACGAAACCAACATATGATGAGACTCAGAGATCACCAAATATCACAAGTTTTAAAGAGTCTTAACTCTCCTAACAGCAGCTTTAATGAGGCATGAATCATTGCTTATTTCTAGAGATATATGACTCATATTAAGGAGTTAAAAGGAGCATTTAGACGGAGGGAAACCAACATATGATGAGACTCAGAGATCACCAAATATCACAAGTTTTAAACGTCTTTAAAGAGTCTTAACTCTCCTAAAAAAAAAGGCTAGTAGAGAAAATCACCTCTTATTCCTGGAGATATTTGCCTCATATTAAAGAGTCTTTATGATGACACATAAAGACTCTTTTAAGTGAGAGAATCAGCAGAATTTAACTCTTAACATCAGCTTCAACACGCTTATTAAATGAGACCAAATCATCGCTTGTCTCTGGAGATATTTGCCTCATAGTAAAGGGTTAAAAAGAGCATTTAGAAGTTAAAAAATGAACATATGATGAGACTCAGAGATCACCAAATATCACAAGTTTTAAAGGATCTTAAAGAGTATAAGAGCAGCTTTTAATGAGGCTAAAATCATTGCTTATTTCTAGAGATATTTGCCTCATAGTAAGGGTCAAAATGAGCATTTAGAAGGTAAAAAAACAACATATAATGAGACTCAAAAGCTCTTTTAAATGAGAGAATCAGCAGAATTTAACTCTTAACATCAGCTTCAACACGCTTATTAAATGAGACCAAATCATCGCTTGTCTCTGGAGATATTTGCCTCATATTAAAGGGTTAAAAAGAGCATTTAGAAGGTAAAAAATGAACATATGATGATATTTAAAGATGCGTTTAAATAGCAAATATGTAAAAGAAGACGAGGAAAAGCTGTGAAAGTGTGTTTAGAAGCAGACACACGATGCAGGTAGCTATTAAAAACACTCTCTCTCTGCTTTTCTGCTTTACATTGGCCTGATTTCAACCCTTTGTTTTCAACATCTGTTCAACATCAGCACGCTCACACACACACACACACACACACGCTCACACACACACACACACACACCTGATTCAACTCATAACTATAAAGACTGAGCACATAATTGAATCAGTAAGTCGAGTTAAATGTGTTTTTATGATGATGAATTAACGTCTGGATGATGTGTGATTTGAGAAAAATGGATATTTGGATTAAATTTGATGTATTCTTGGATGTAAAAGCAGCTTCTTCTGTCTCTCTCTGCAGGATTCTCACATAAAACCTTTCAAAACTCAACTTCTTCTACAAAAAAAGTGACATTTTCTTCATTTTCTTCATTTTCTTGACTGAACTTGAGTCGTTTTAACCCTTCGTAGGCCACACCAAGAAAGCGCTCATTTTAAAAAAGCAGCAGTGATTTCTTCCTTTATTCTTCATTTATACACTTTATCCTTATAAGTTATAATTTTATGTATTAACCTGTATCCATAGCAACCATAGAACAACCTGTATCTATAGCAACTATAACATAATCTGATGGTACCTCATATAAGTGGTAAAAATTGATCTAAAAGTGAAATGGTTTCAATAGATTTTAGGTTTTGGAGCAGATATCATGACATAAAGTGAACTCTAGGTTTAAAGGAAAGAGTTAAGGGTTAAAGGGAATTAGTGAAAAATGTAAAATTGATTTAAACTTTTAAAAAAAGCTTCAAATTTAAAGCCTGAGAGTGAAGATGAGCGTTTAAAGTGAATCAAAAAGTCACTTTAAATATGTTTTTATGATGATGAATTGAGTCTGGATGACGTGTGATTTGGTAAAAGTGGACATTTGGATTAAATTTGATGTGTTTTTGGATATAAAAGCTGCAGGAAAACTCAACTTCTTCTACAAAAAAGACGCATTTTCTTCTTTTTCTTGATTATTTTAAACATAATTAACGCAAAATGTAGAATTGGTTTGAAATCAGACTTCAACTTTCTCCCTTAAACCATAGAAAACATGTCCATCACGCACCTTTCTCTGCAAAGCTGATGATCTCTGAGCTCTCCTCCTGCAGCTCGTTACTCATCGGGTGTCCGTCCAGGTTCGGGATCTCCACGCGGCCGTCCTCGCGCAGCTTCCCCGCGTGCAGCTTCCTCAGAGCCGTCACCATGGCCGCTTTAGGGACCGGGTGCGTGATGTTGGGCCTCTCCCTCATCTGCAACCTGCTCAGTATGTGCCTCTTTACGGCTTCGAGGAAGTCCACGTTGAGCCGGCCCGAGTCTGGCTCCTCGGTGCCGGTCCCGGTGCTGGTTCCGGTTACCGGTGCTGGTGCTGCTGGTACCGGTACCGGGTGCAGGCTCGGTGGTGCAGAGGATGGAGAGGACGCAAGCCACGAGCAGTGCAGCCGGAAAAGACAGCTACTCATTTTCTGTTTGAGATTTAGAATCACTTTTTCTTTTTCTCTCTCTCTCAGAGTTAAAATCATAAATATGTGTAATTTAAAAAAAAACAAAAAAAAAGCCAGTCGGTGCAGTTTATTCCCATGTGTGTGTGTGTGTGTGAGAGAGAGAGTGTGTGTGTGTGTGGTGTGTCAGTGTATATCACATCGTTATAATAGACTATGATGTCTTTGGTGTTTCTCAGATGTCTGTCAAAAAACTTAAAAAAAAAACAAAAAAAAGCGAGATTCCCTTTCTTTTTTTTTTTTTTCTTGGAGACTTTTTGGAGAGTTTTGAAGCAGCTTCACACAAAAAGCATCAAAAAAAGCAGAAAACGTTTCATGGTTTCATTAATCAGCATCAACCCAGCTGGAAATCTGCTTTTCATCATATTCCACAAACCGAGATATTCCACATCTTTTTCCTTTTTTAAAAAATATATATATATAAAAAAGTTCAATCCATCATATTGTGGTCCTCAGGTGACTCTTCATCCTCTCTGCTCCTCTTTAAATGGATTTCCAAAGTGTCTGCTCGTGACTCCCACTGTGCTGCTGCTGCTGCTGCTGCTGCCGGAGTGCCCCTGCGCAATTAACAAGACGAGATGAAGAAGGAGTAGAAGAAGAAGGAGTAGATGAAGAAGAAGAGGAGGAGGATGAGGAGGAGGTGTGCCAGTCAGAGCATCGAGGAGCGTTTCCATTCTGGCAGTCTGGGACTCCGGAGCAGACACACACTGAAAACTTTTTTATATAGAAGAGAGGGAGGAGGAGGAGGAGGAGGGAGGAGGAAGGGGGGGGTTAACGTGAGGGGGGAGGAGCCAATGAAGAGAGAGAGAGAGAGAGAAGGAGGAGGAGGAGGAGGGAGGGAGAGGGGAGGAGGGAGGGTAAATAATACTCCCTGAGGAGGAATCATTGAATTATTCCTGATGGGATTCATATTAATCCTTTATTACATCCTGAAAGTGATTTATAGAAGAAAACACATCAATCAGGATAATAGGAGCTAAAAATCTCAATTTAATATATTAATAAATCCTAAAGAGTCTCTAAATAAACATTAAAAACTCTTTTTTCATCATTCAGAAGTATTAAATAGTTCATTTTGTGTCATGTTTAGTCTCAAACTTCTGAATAAATCATTAAATAAAAAACCTTAATGAAGCTTTTCAGAGGGAAAATACGTCGTCTATCAGGAGTAATATGAGCTGTTTTAGGCTTTACCTCCCAAAAAAACTGAACTTAATATATTAATAAATCCTAAAAAGCTCCTAAATAAACATTCGAAACTCTTTTTTCATCATTCAGAAGTATTAAATAGTTCATTTTGTGTCATGTTTAGTCTCAAACTCATTAATCATTAAAAAAAAACCTCATAGTGTTTAATGAAGCTTTAATATGAGCTGTTTTAGGCTTTACCTCCTCAAAAACTGAATTTAATATATTAATAAATCCTAAAGAGTCACTAAATAAACATTAAACCCTCTTTATCATGATTCAGAAGTATAGCTGCAGTTCATTTTGTATTAAAAAAAGTATAAAATATTCCATTGTAAGTCAGAATTTAAAGATAAGCTTCATTCATGTTGGTTTATATGTTGAATTTGACCATTTTTAACCTTCAAAATAAGGTTCTATCATTGAAGCTTTACTTAAAGATTTATTTACAGTGTTTGTGGTGTCCTATACTGAGTTTATATGCTTTAAAAAAGTTGATTTATTAAAGGTAGTGATCATGAACTTAAAGATAAGCTTCATTCATGTTGGTTTATATGTTGAGTTTTAGCATTTTAAGTTCTTATAAACCTCCAAAATAAGGTTATATCATTGATGCTTTACTTTGATATTGATTTACAGTGTTTGTGAAGCTCTATACTGAGTTTTTATGCTTTAAAAAGGTTGATTTTTTTATAGGTAGTTTGGTGAAATGTGTCCAAAACTATGTCTTCATTCATGTTGCTTTATAAGTTGAGTTTCTGCATTTGAACTAAACTAGATGCAAACAGCCTGAGCCTCTCTAGTCAAACTCAGCAGTCACATTAATGAGCAGCTGAAGTTTGAGTCCGACTACATTTGTTAGTAAAAACAAACCAAATCAGCTCGTCGTCATGGCAGCAGAGACGCGCTGACCTTTGACCTCCAGCTGGTGATTATCATACAACAATAAAAACAACAACAAGTGTAAAAACAGGTCAGGGCTGCGTTTCTCCTCACATGACCCGGTTTCTTCTTCTTCTTCTTCTTCATCCTGAGCTCACATGAGTTAGATTGGACTCATCCTGACATGGATTAATAACACATGCTGCTCTGTGGAGGCTGAGGCTGAGGCTTCTTACAGATTCCTCACATGGGAGGAGGGAAGGAAGGAAGGAGGGAAGGAAGGAAGGAAGGAAGAAGGCAAGGAAGGAAGTGAGGAAGGAAGAAAGGAGGAAGAAGGAGGGAAAGGAGGGAGGAGGGAAGGAAGGAAGGAAGGAAGGAGGGAAGGAAGAAGGGAAGGAAGGAAGTGAGGAAGGAAGAAGGAGGGAAAGGAGGGAGGAGGGAAGGATGGAAGGAAGGAAAGGAGGAAGACGGAAGGAAGGAAGGAAGGAAGGAAGGAAGGACGGACAGACAGATGGAGGGAAAGAAGGAAAAAAGGAAGGAAGGAAGGACAGATGGAGGGAAGGAAGGAAGGAAAGAAGGAGGAAGAAAGGGAGGAAGGACGGACAGAAGGAAGAAGGAAGGAAGGAAGGAAGGAAGGGAGGGAGGAAGGAAGGGAGGGAGGAAAGAAGGAACAGCTCACATGAGTTAGATTGGACTCATCCTGACATGGATTAATAACACATGCTGCTCTGTGGAGGCTGAGGCTGAGGCTTCTTACAGATTCCTCACATGCTCAACGTGTCAGGATGCATTTGAGAGGAAATGTGCGTAAAATGAGACCACAAGACCTTCCTTCTCACTTTTCATCTTCTTTTATTTTTTTTTAATAGGAATAATCAGAGAGGTTTGTTTCATTCAGTGCAGCTACAGATCAGCAGCAGCAGAGCACAAAGTAATGAAATGGCGCCATCTTTCGTCCAAATACTGGAACTGCATGTATGAACAAAAAAAAGTCTTTATTTTCATCTTAAATCAATTTAATTTTAACCCTCCTGTTGTTCTCAGGTCAAGGAAGGAAGGAAGGAAGGGATGAAGGAAAGGAGGGAGGGAGGGAGGAAGGAAGGGAGGAAGGGAGGAAGAAAGGAAAGGAGGAAGAAGGAAGGAAAGGAGGGAGGGGGAAGGAAGGAAAGGAGTGAGGGGGAAGGAAGGAAAGGAGTGAGGGGGAAGGAAGAAGAAGGAAGGAAAGGAGGAAGAAGGAAGGAAAGGAGTGAGGGGGAAGGAAGAAAGGAGGGAAGAAGAAGGCAAGGAATGAAGGAAGGAAGGAAAGGAGGAAGAAGGAAGGAAAGGAGGGAGGGGGGAAAGGAAGGAAGGAAGGAAGGAAGGAAGGAAGGAAAGGAGGGAGAAGGAAGGAAAGGAGGGTGGGGGAAGGAAGAAAGGGGGGAAGGAAGAAGGCAAGGAAGGAAGTGAGGAAGGAAGGAAGGAAGGAAGAAGGAAGGAAAGGAAGGAAGGAAGGAAGGAAGGAAGGAAGGAAGGAAGGAAGGAAGGAAGGAAGGAAGGAAGGAAGGAAGGAAGGAAAGAAGGGAGGGAGGAAAGAAGGAACAGTCAAAAGAGATGGGGTCAATTTATGTTACGCTGAGATGTTCCTGACTAGTGATGGAAGAATATTCACATCCTTTAACTGCAGTAAAAGTACCAATACAGTCATAAAAATACTCTATTATAAGTAAAAGTACTGCATGAAAAATCCTACTGCAGTATTACAGTAAAAGTACTGCAGTATTATGAGTGATGTAGTATGCAGTATTACAGTAAAAGTACTGCAGTATTATGAGTGATGTAGTATGCAGTATTACAGTAAAAGTACTGCAGTATTATAGTGATGTAGTATGCAGTATTACAGTAAAAGTACTGCAGTATTATAGTGATGTAGTATGTAGTATTACAGTAAAAGTACTGCAGTATTATAGTGATGTAGTATGCAGTACTACAGTAAAAGTACTGCAGTATTATGAGTGATGTAGTATGCAGTATTACAGATATCATAAGTGACAAACTGTTAAAATAAAACTAAAAGTAAATCTGTGTATATATATTTGAGATATAAATACATCTTAATTGGTCTAAACCTCAGTTCATGTTTACAGAAAGATAAATGTGTAATTTTGTACTTATGTATTTAACATTTTTTGTGACAAATTAAATAAATAAACAAACAGATAAATATACACGAGGAATTCCGTGACGTCACATCCTGTAAATGTTATCTGCCTCATTCCTGAGAGCTACAGAAACAGCGAGATGTCTCACTCTGCTCCTTTTTTCCCCGAGCTCGTCTAGTTTTCTCCAAACTTGACCCGCTTCACCGAATATATTCCAATCTAAAAATCAAAGTCTGAGTTAAACGATCAATTTTAAAACATGTTTAAGCGGTAAAAATGGTTAAAAAGTGTGTTTTTAGCCGGTATTTCGTGGTAACGGTTAACCGCGTCGTCATGGTTACGGCTACGCTTATGGCGCCCTGAGTTTCGGAGCGGTGTCGTGTTTCAGTTTCAGCGCGAGGAGTGAGACTTCCTGTCAGCCGCCGCGACAGATACAATCTTCGGCTGAGTGCGGGCTAAGGTGGGGCAGAAACAGTCTCCTGCTTAAGTTGTTAAAAGTTGTGTTTGTGTTGCTTTATGGCGGATTCCTGACTGAACAGCACATTAAGACGTTAGCAGGTAAGTTAACGTTGTTGTTTACGCTACTTTAACACAGTTTTCGCGCTGCTTTGACTCGTTTTAACGCCATTTTTGTCGGATTCCCCCCCTGAGGGAACGACGGTTATCTCTCACTTTTTAAGCTATCTGTTGTTGCGGTGAGTGACAGGTGCTCTAAGCCAATGGCGTTCCACGGCGAGGCGTTCGAATCGTGGCTCCGACCAATCAGCGCCGCTCCTGCTCAGGGGAGAAGGCGGGACTTAGGGAAACGCAGAAGTGTTCTGTTTAGTGTAGAAAGTGTCAGCTGGTTCCTGCAGAGAGGAAGCTGCAACTGTGTGTGTGTTGACATTATCAATCATAGTTCCTCTTTGAGTGCTAACAGACATATTGCACATTTATTTCCAGTATGTTTTTAAACTCTTAGCTCCGTGTTGTCACAGTGTTTATTTAAAGTTTCACCCTCACGTTGTTGTCCTTGGAGGCTCAGCCCGCATTTAATAGCGAGCTGGGAAAAGGTCAAAGACAAGTGGGTTTGTTTTTGTTCCACCTCCTTCTCTACAGTAGAGTATTTACAGTGGCGCTTTATCTTTATCAGAAGGCCTGAACCCACCTGACCCTCTCTGCCTGAGTGCTTAAATCTGCCCCCCAACACCTCTATGTGCTCCTCTCATGCTTTATATCTTCACTTATCTTCTTATTTAAACACATTAGAGCAGAAGTAAAAGCAGATTAAGACCCTTAAAACACTCTTCTAACCAAACACTGCATCTCTTAAACTGTTTTTGGGGGGGGGGGACTTACAGTAGACAGTACTACTGTATGAAGTATTACAGTATGAAGTACTACAGTATGAAGTATTACAGTATGAAGTATTACAGTATGAAGTATTACAGTATGAAGTATTACAGTATAAAGTATTGCAGTATAAAGTATTACAGTTTAAAGTTTTACAGTATGAAGTATTACAGTATGAAGTACTACAGTATGAAGTATTACAGTATGAAGTATTGCAGTATGAAGTATCGCAGTATAAAGTATTGCAGTATAAAGTATTACAGTTTAAAGTTTTACAGTATGAAGTTTTACAGTATGAAGTATTACAGTATGAAGTATTACAGTATGAAGTATCACAGTATGAAGTATGGCAGTATGAAGTATTACAGTATGAAGTACTACAGTATAAAGCACTACAGTATAAAGTATTACAGTATAAAGTATTACAGTTTAAAGTACTACAGTATAAAGCACTACAGTATAAAGTATTACAATATAAAGTATTACAGTTTAAAGTATTACAGTATGAAGTATCACAGTATGCAGTATTACAGTATGAAGTACTACAATATAAAGTTTTGCAGTATGAAGTACTACAGTATAAAGTATTACAGTTTGAAGTACTACAGTATAAAGTATTACGATATAAAGTATTGCAGTATGAAGTATTAACAGTAAAAGTACTGCAGTATTATGAGTGATGTAGTTTAAATCTGGCCCTAACATAAATCAGGCTTTACCTCTATGTGCTCCTCTCATGTTCATATTTAAACACATTAGAACATAATGAATGAGTTTAAAAGCAGTTTGATCCTGATAAAGTATATTTCAAACACCCAGAAAGTGCTTTTGTCTTAGCTTTTCCTTCCTCTTTGATAACATAGAACATGGATTTCTTTCTCATTGAGCCTAAATGTGATGTTTCATTCACACCTCATTTATTCTGAAACCTGTTAGAGACTCTTTCTGTTTGTGTTCAACTTCAAACATGTCTCCAGCAGGATCTCTGATGTCAGCACAACCTGTATCTATAGCAACCACAGCACAACCTGTATCTATAGCAACCATAGAACAACCTGTATCTATAGCAACCATAGCACAACCTTTATCTATAGCAACCATAACACAACCTGTATCTATAGCAACCATAGCACAATCTGTATCTATAGCAACCATAGCACAATCTGTATCTATAGCAACCATAGCACAACCTGTATCTATAGCAACCATAGCACAACCTGTATCTATAGCAACCATAGCACAACCTGTATCTATAGCAACCATAGCACAACCCGTATCTATAGCAACCATAGCACAACCTGTATCTATAGCAACCATAGCACGACCTGTATTTATAGCAACCATAGCACGACCTGTATCTATAGCAACCATAGAACGACCTGTATCTATAGCAACCATAGAACAACCTGTATCTATAGCAACCAGAGAACAACCTGTATCTATAGCAACCATAGCACATTCTGTTGGTCTCTCTGTGTATTACATTCCTCATACACGTGCTAAAGATTGACCTAAAGGTGACAGGGGTTCAATAGATTTAGTTTTTGGCACAAAGTGACTTCTACCAAACAGCTGAGCAGACCTATAAAGGGTTAAACAGATTTCTAAGTAGTGAATCTATTAGTTTCATTCAGGAAAAGGTGAGGCTCATTTTTCTTTAGATAAGATAAGCATCTTTTATTTGATTTGTTAAACACAATAAGTCAAACAAGTCTGTGCTGTACAGGAGGCCCACACGCTGATAATAAGACAATCAGCTGGTTATTTTTCTAATGAATCATTTCATCTAACAGTCGCTAAACTGGCTCCTGGAAACTTACAGCAGCAGTTTTAGAGCTGAAACAATCACTCAATTAATCAATTAACTATATTTATAATCACATAATCACATTAGTAGTCTTTTTAAGCAAACATTTGACAGTTTCTGCTTCTCGAATATAAGGATTTACTGCTTTTCACGACAGTAATCTGAATATTTTAGAAAAAAAGAGACATTTGAGGGAATAATTTCACACTGTGGTTAAATGTAACAGCAATTTTTCACTATTTTATAATAAAGAACACATTTATCAAGACAATAATTAACACAGAAAATAAATAATCATTAGTTTTGACTCTAAAAAACAGATAAAAGTCTATAAAGTCTATAAAAGTCAGATTAATCAATCAGTATATGTATTGATGATGTAATGCATTGATGATGTCATGTATTGATGATGTAATGTGTTGTGTGATCAGTCAGTATATGTATTGATGATGTAATGTATTGGTGATGTCATGCATTGATGATGTCATGTATTGATGATGTCATGTATTGATGATGTAATGATGGTTGCAGAGTCAT
>JAJDFG010001824.1:15000-25720 GCA_021039105.1 Scomber colias
TTTAAGAAACAGTCACATCATTTCCTCTTTCCCCCTCCCTCTCCCTCCCTCTCCCTCTCCCTCTCTCTCTCTCTCTCTCTCTCTCTCTCTCTCTCTCTCTCTCTCCCCTCTCTCTCTCTCTCTCTCTCTCTCTCTCTCAGGTGTTCTTCGACCTCATGCGTGAAGTCCGCAAGAAGAAAATGTCGGAGAGCAAAGACAAAAACGGACCGAGTGGCAAGAAGAAGAAAAAACCCTGCTGCATACTTTAACAACGAGAACATCAAAAGAAAAAAGAACCAAAAAAGAACCAAAAAAGAACCAAAAAAAAACTTAAAAATGAACCAAAAACCTAAAAAAAAACATCCACCAGCGTTCATCAGCTGAGGCATTAATACTTTTTACACTCTGAAATGTGTTTTTTATGTTTCCTAATGTATAAAACTACACATTTATAAGTTGCCATATTCAGCAGATAAATCACTTCTGTTATAGTTGGGGCTTTTTTTTTTTTTTTTTTTTTTTTTTTTTTTTTAAAGGTGCAGTACGTAGACTTCACCACTAGATGGCAGTAGAGTCTACGTACTGCACCTTTAAAAAGCAGTCCAGTGATTTTCGGACTGCTTTTTTTTTTTTTTTTTTCATTCGCAGTTATTTTGGAGTTAACCTTCCTGTCGTGGAAAGAAAGAGAGAAGGAGGGAGGGAGGAAGAAGGAAGGAAGGAGGGAGGAAGGAAGGAAGGAAGGAAGGGAGGAAGGAAGGAAGGAAGAAAATGGGATGGAGGGAGGAAAGAGAGTGGAAGGAAAGAAAGAGAGAAGGAGGGAGGGAGGAAGAAGGAAGGAAAGGAAAGGAGGGAGGAAAGAGAGTGGAAGGAAAGAAAGAGAGAAGGAGGGAGGGAGGAAGAAGGAAGGAAAGGAGGGAAGGAAGGAAGGAAAGGAAAGGAGGGAGGAAAGAGAGTGGAAGGAAAGAAAGAGAGAAGGAGGGAGGGAGGAAGAAAGGGAGGAAAGGAAAGAAGGAAGAAAAGGGGATGGAGGGAGGAAAGAGTGGAAGGAAAGAAAGAGTCGTCCTCTCTTTCTTTCCTTCCTCTCTCTTTCCTCCCTTCCTTCTTTCCTTCCCCTTTCTTCCTTGCTTCTGTCCTTCCTTCCTCCCTCCTTCCTTCTCTCTTTCTTTCCTCCCCCTTCCTTTCTCCCTTCCTCTTTTCCTTTCTCCCCCCCCTTTCCTTCTTTCCTCCCTCCCTCCTACATTTCTTCCTTCCTCCCTCTTTTCCTTCCTTCTTCCTTCCTCCTTTCGTTCCTTTTTCCGCCCTTACTTCTCTTCACCCCTCCTTTCCTTCCTTGTCGTCCTCCTTTCCTTCCTCCTTTCCTTCCTCCTTTCCTTCCCTCTTCCTTCCTTCCTTCCTTGACTGGAGGACATCAGGAGGGTTAAACAGCTTTTATATCTTTTATTTAAACGGCTTTTTCTTTTTTTTTTATTCATCACAGATTTCAGCAGCTGTTTCATTTCATTCATCAACTCAGGAACCTAAAAACCTAAAAACCTAAAACCTAAAAAACTATCAGGGCATTTAAAACCAAAAAAAAAGCTTTAATCTCACATGAATAAACTTTATTTCTCTCATTCATTACATTTAACTCTTATATATTAGATAATAAAGCAATTAAACAGCATAAAAAGACAATTATTGGGGCGTTAAAAACCCAAAAAAAAGTTATTATCAAGCAAATATAAGAGAGAAATAAACCTTATATCTGTCATTTATTACATTTAAATCTTTAATATTTAATTATTCAGCTATAAAAGGCAAAAAAATCAACTAATTAAATGAATTTAAGGGAGAAATAAACCATTTTTTCTCTCATTTATTACATTTAACTCTTTAATATTAAACTATAAAGCGTTAAATAAGCTTTAAAAATCTATAAATCTGGAAAGTTGGACAGTTTTAAATCATCTTTTATTCTCTTAAAGTTCTTAAAGTCCCCAATGAAGCTTTAAAATCTGCAATAAAAGGAAGAAAATCAACTAATTATATGAATGTAAGGGAGAAATAAACCATTATTTCTCTCATTTATTACATTTAAACACATTAAATAGACTTTAAAATCTATGAATGTGAAAAGTTGGACAGTTTAAATCATCTTTAATTCTCTTAAAGCTTTAAAGTCTGTTTTTTTAATGCGCTTCTTTTAGGTCATTTACGGTAATTTTAACATCAGAAATCAAACGTGCACCGCTGTGATGAAACACTGAAGACATCTAATACATAAGAAATAAATTAAAAAAAAGGATGATATAATGGATGAATAATTATGAATAATAAAGGGTTAATAGGTGCCATTTATAAAGACAATCCCAGTTATGTTTCATCTTTATAATTCAACATATGGATTTAGTGATTTTTGGGGGGTTTTGGGGGTTTTGGGGGTTTTTGGGATATCTTGGTGCCTTTTTGTGTCCTCTGAGTCACTGCAGTGCTCTCAGGTGAGTCTGTGAAGCTGTTTATTAAAACCAGGAATCATCTAAACATTTATTATTATTATCATTATTATTATTATATTCTATTTTCCACACATTCCTCATTCATTCATTCATTCATTCATTCATTCATTCATTCATTCATTCATAATTCTAATAATGCTGATCACACTTCTTTAAACACTCCTTTAACTCCTCTCTGTAAATGTTTGTATGTATAATAAACGCTTGGCTTTCTTCACCTTCTTTCCTTCCCTCCTTCCTTCCTCCCTTCCTTCTTTCCTCCCTCCCTCCCTCCCCTCCTTCCTTCCTTCTTACCCTTCCTTCCTTTCCTCCTTTCCCCCCTCCTTCTCTCTTTCTTTCCTCCCCCCTTTCCTTCCTTCCTTCCTCCCTTCCTTCTTTCCTCCCTCTTACCTTCCTTCCTCCTTCCTTTCCTTCCTTCCTCCCTTCCTTTCTCCTTTCCTTCCTTCTATCCTCTCTCCTTTCCTTCCTTCCTCCCTTCCTTTCTCCTTTCCTTCCTTCTATCCTCTCTCCTTTCCTTCCTTCCTCCCTTCCTTTCTCCTTTCCTTCCTTCTATCCTCTATCCTTTCCTTCCTTCCTCCCTCCCTTCCTTCTTCCTCCCTTCCTTCCTTCCTCTATCCTTTCCTTCCTTCCTTCCTCCCTCCCTTCCTTCCTCTATCCTTTCCTTCCTTCTTCCTCCCTTCCTTACTCCCTCCTTTCTCCCTTCCTTCCTCTACCCTTTCCTTCCTCCCTCCCTTGTTTCTTCCTCCCTTCCTTCCTCTATCCTTTCCTTTCCTTCCTTCCTCCCTCCCTTCCTTCCTCTATCCTTTCCTCCCTCCCTTCCTTCCTCTATCCTTTCCTTCCTTCTTCCTCCCTTCCTTCCTCCCTCCTTTCTCCCTTCCTTCCTCTATCCTTTCCTTCCTCCCTCCCTTGTTTCTTCCTCCCTTCCTTCCTCTATCCTTTCCTCCCTCCCTCCCTCCCTCCCTTCCTTCCTCCCTCTCAGACGTATTTATGACGTCTCTCTGTAAATGTTGTATGTATAATAAACACTTGCTTTCTTCACCTTCCCGGATAAACACACATCTATAAATATGAATTATAATAAATAAATGAATAAGAGAGGGGGGGGGGGGGTTGGGGGGGGTGGTGGAGGGGGAGGGGGCGGGGTCTATTTAATTCACCTGTTGCATCATTAATCGCCTCGTTATCTCTGTATTTATGACGTCTGAGAGTTTTACACCCAACAGACGAATTCACTTCAATAAATAATAAAAAGAAAACATGTCTGATTCTGTCTTTCTTTCCTTCCCTCCTTCCTTCCTCCCTTCCTTTTCTGTCATTGTTTCCTTCCCTCCTTCCTTCCTGCTTTCCTTCCTCCCTCCCTCCTTCCTTCCTTCTTACCTTCCTTCCTTTCCTCTTTTCCCCCCCTCCTTCTCTCTTTTCCTTTCCTCCCCCCTTCCTTCCTTCCTTCTTTCCTCCCCTCCCTCTTACCTTCCTTTCTCCTTTCCTTCCTTCTTCCTCCCTTCCTTCTGTCCTTCTTTCCTTCTTCTTCCTCCCTTCCTTCCTCCCTCCCTCCCTCCTTTCCTTCCTTCTTTCTCCCTTCCTTCCTTCCTTCCTTGCTCCCTCCCTTCCTTCCTCCCTGGATGGAGGGAGGAAAAGAGTGGAAGGAAAGAAAGAGAGAAGGAGGGAGGGAGGAAGAAAGAACTCTTGATTGAATTAATTCATATTTTTTTAGGAGTTTAAAAGACGCTGTTTAGGTGAAGTAATGAAGTCATTTTTTGCTCAAATATCTTCAATTTTGGTATTTTAAGGTGAAGTTTTAATACAAAACAAACCATAGAAAGTATTAAAAAGGTCAAAGAAGGCAGAATTAAGTGTAAAAACATGCAGAAAAGTAACAAATAAGAGTAATATGATTATTTATTTCATTATAAAAAGAAGTGCTGCAAGTTCAGAATAAATATGTTTCTGTGTCTGAAACAGTGAGGAAGAAAATGAAGAAAATGAAACTTTATTTTAGTTTAATTAACTTCCCAGAAAGCTACATCACAGATTAAAATATAAAAATGATTATTTAATGAGTCTAATTATTATTATTTCCTATATTTCTTCCACTATAAGAGAAGCAAAGTGCTGCAGGTTGAGTTGAGCTGTAATACACTCAGCGGCCACCAGGTGTCACTCTAACACTAAGATTCAAACTGCAACAAATAAAATCTACTTTTTAATCTTTTTAATGCAGAAAAATAAACTTATACATTTAATTTATGTTTTGGGATGAATTCCTCTTTAGATTTGATGCATGTTTTACTTTAATATATTAAATTTAGAGATGTTTAAAGGAAAGTTTAAACATTAAGTTGAAGTTTAATGTTTTGCTGAAAGAAGAAGAAGGAAATGAGGGAGGGAGGAAGGGAAGAAGGGAGGGAAGGACAGGAGGGAGGAAGGATGGAAGGGAGGGAGGAAAGGAGGGAAGCAAGGGAGGAAAGGAAATAAGGAAGGAAGGTAGGCGGGAGGAGGGAGGAAAGAAGGAAGGAGGGAGGAAGGGAGAAAGGGAAAGAGGAAGAAAGGAAGAAAGAGGAAGGTAGGGGGGAGGAAAGAAAGAGAAGGAGGGAGGGAGGAAAGAAGGAAGGGCAGAAGGAAGAAGAAAAGGGGATGGAGGGAGGAAGGAAGGAGGGAAGGAAGGAAGGGAGGAAAAGAGGGAGGAAGAGAGAAGGAGGGAAGAAAGAGAGAAGGAAGGAGAAAGGAAGAAGGAAGGAAAGGAGGGAGGAAGGGAGGATGGAAGGGAGGAAAGAAGGAGGGAAGGAAGGGAGGAAAGAAGGAGGGAGGAGGGAAGGAAGAAATGGAGATGACGGGAGGAAAGAGAGAGGAAATAAGGAAGGAAGGTAGGCGGGAGGGAGGGAGGAAGGAAGGAAGAAAGGGGGATAGAGGAAAGAGAGGAGGGAAGAAGGTAAGGAAGGGAGAAAGGAAGAAAGAAGGAAAGAGAGAAGGAAGGAAGGATGGAAGGGAGGAAAGGACGGAGGAAGGAAGGAAGAAAGAGAGAAGGAAGGGAGAAAGGAAGAAGGAAGGAAAGGAGGGAGAGAAGGAAGGAAGGAAGGAAGAAAGAGATAAGGAAGGGAGAAAGGAAGAAGGAAGGAAAAGGAGGGAGGAAGGAAGGAAGGAAGGTAGGGGAGGGAGGTAGTGTGTGTGAGTGTAGAGGGAGCTCAGGTCTAACCAGGTCTAACCCTCTGGACAGAAGGAAGGAAGGAAAGGAGAGAGAGAAGGAAGGAAGGAAGAAAGAGAGAAGGAAGGGAGAAAGGAAGAAGGAAAGGAAATAAGGAAGGAAGGTAGGGGAGGAGGTAGTGTGTGTGAGTGTAGAGGGAGCTCAGGGTCTAACCAGGTCTAACCCCTCTGGACAGAAGGAAGGAAGGAAAGGAGAGAGAGAAGGAAGGAAGGAAGAAAGAGAGAAGGAAGGGAGAAAGGAAGAAGGAAAGGAAATAAGCAAGGAAGGTAGGGGAGGGAGGTAGTGTGTGTGAGTGTAGAGGGAGCTCAGGTCTAACCAGGTCTAACCCTCTAAGCCTCTTACAGTAAAGCACCTGCTCCGCTGAGCTCAGCAGGACCAGGACCAGGACCAGGACGCTCCTCTTCTCATTCCTCTACAAACACCCTCCAGGCTTGTCTTCGGTCCAGGTAGTTGGGGGGGGGGTCCTGAGGAGGGTCCGAGATGCTGAGCGGAGACCTGGTCGCGGTGTGGGAGGTAGCTCTGAGTGACGGGGTTTACAGGATTGAGTTTGCACACGGCACCACGACCGGGAAACGGATCGTTTATATTAACGGACAGGTGAGTTCCTTCTGTCCTTCTTTCCTTCTGTCCTTCTTTCCTTCCTTCCTTCTGTCTATTAACGGACAGGTGAGTTCCTTCTGTCCTTCTTTCCTTCTGTCCTTCTTTTCCTTCCTTCCTTCTGTCTATTAACGGACAGGTGAGTTCCTTCTGTCCTTCTTTCCTTCCTTCCTTCTGTCTATTAACGGACAGGTGACAGAGAGCACGAGACCAGCTTTAAATCCTCTTTTTAATGGTGGAGAGTTTAACCAGAGATTGATTTATGGTTTAGTTTAAAGCAGGGGGTAGTCAAACATGCGGCCCGTGGGCTAGATACGGCCCGTCGAGGGGTACAATCTGGCCCACCTTGCCATCTCGTGCTCTTTTCCTTTCTTCCACCTGTCCATCCTACCTTCCTTCAATCTGTCCTTCCTTCCTTCCTTCCTTCCTTCCTTCCTTCCTTCCATCTTTCCTTCCTTCCTTCCTTCCTTACTTCCTTCTGTCCTTTCTTCAATCTGTCCTTCCTTCCTTTCTTCCTTCTGTCCTTCCTTCCATCTGTCCTTCCTTCCTTCTGTCTATTAACAGACAGGTGAGACTACGCTTTAAATCCTTCTTTCAGCTTTTTAACACTTATAAATGAAGCTCAGGTCATTAATGGTGGAAAGTTTAACCAGAGAGTGATTTATTGTTTAGTTTAAAGCAGGGTAGTCAAACATGCGGCCCGTGGGCCAGAGCCGGCCGCCGAGAGGTCCAATCCGGCCCAGTTTCCTTCTTCCTCTTTTCCTTCCTTCCATCTGTCCTTCCTTTTTTCCTTTCTTCGTTCCTTCGTTCCTTCTGTCCTTCCTTCCATCTGTCCTTCTTCCCTTCCTTTCTTCTGTCCTTCCTTCCTTCCGATCTTCCTTCTTGTCTTCTCTTCTCCTCCTTCCATCTGTCCTTGCTCCCTTTCTTCCTTCCTTCCATCTTTTCTTCCTCCCTTCCTTACTTCCTTCCTTCCTTCCTTCCTTCCTTCCTTCCTTCCTTCCTTCCTTCCTTCCTTCCATCTCTTTAATGATCCGGCCCACATGAGATCATATTGGTGTGTACTGTATGTGACTCCTCTGGTGTAAAGGATTATTAGGAGCCTGAAGGTGTGAAAGTATGAAATATATATAAGGCTCAAATTAGAGATGAAACTGTTACTTTTCTCTTTTTTATGCAGTTTGTGACTCTCAAGAATCTGCAATGAGGAAACATCAGAGATAAGATTCAAATGTAAAAAATGTATTAATTAATTTAAAAAACTAAATAAATAGATAATGAAAGATGAATCAATCAGATATTAAAAATAACCCTCCTGTTGTCCTCAGGTCAAGTGAGGAAGGAAGGAACGAAGGAATGAAGGAAGGAAGGAGGAAGGAGGGAGGAAAAGAGGACGGAAGGAAGGAGGGAAGGAAGGAAGGAAGGGAGGAAAGAAGGATGGAAGGAAGGAAGGGGAGGAAGGAAAGAAGAAGGAAGGAAGGAAGGAGGGAGGGAGGAAGGGAGGAAAAGAGGAAGGAAGAAAGGAAGGAGGGAGGGAGAGAGGAAAAGAAGGAAGTAAGGAGAGAAGGAAGGAAGTGAGGAAAGAAGTGAGGGAGCAAAGAAAGGGGAAGGAGTGGATGAACAAAGGAAAAATTAAAGAAAGAGGGAGGAAGGAAGGAAAGAAGGAACAGTCAAAAGAGATGGGGTCAATTTGACCCGGGGAGGACGACAGGAGGGTTAAAAATATATAAAAGGAAAGAATAAAATAAAGCCACTGTAGAAT
This sequence comes from Scomber colias, assembly GCA_021039105.1. NCBI lineage: Eukaryota > Metazoa > Chordata > Actinopteri > Scombriformes > Scombridae > Scomber > Scomber colias. The sequence goes on from JAJDFG010001824.1 coordinate 23,030, forward strand.
AAAGTGAGTAAAACCAGAGATGATAAAAGAGTAAAAGAGTGAAAGTAAAGAAGTAAAAAGAGATAAAAGGCGGTTTATGAAGAAGAAGTGAGTCTCAGGTTGGAGTCTCTGTTTAATACTTGTATTTAAACTACAGCTGAGAGTTAAAATGGAAAAACTGAACTTCTTAAATGTTTAAAATATAAAAAAAACTATCGCGTGAATCCTTAAAATCCTAAATTAACTCAAGCTGCAGTTCCTCAAACAGCCACTAGATGGTGTAAACCTCCAACTTCTGTCCACAAAATCAAAGTAATTCAAACCTTTTTTTATTAATATCACAACTTATATTTTACATTTGACTCATTCTAATGTGTGTTTCCATCCTAATATAGAGATAATAATAATAATAATAATAATATAATATAATATATTAATAATAATTTGCTTTTAGTGTTGCAGCAGCAGAGACTGAAGTAACTCTGTCCTGATAACAGGCTGGTGTGTCTTTAAAGGACCAGTTCACAGTTTTTCTAGCTGTAATGATTCCTCCTGTTCACACTGACCATTAGAAGATCTCTTCTTTATAAACTGTAGCAGTGATGAGGATTAAACACACAGTCCTGCTTCTGTATAAACATTATAAATATGAAGGGTTAGAGGTTAATATGAAGCTTCAGAGTCTCAATGAGTCAAATCTTCATCTTCTATGTTTCATCCTTACACTGTTTATACTACCAAAGTCTTTTAGCTACTATAATATATAATATATATACTATATAATATATATACTATATATAATATATATATCCTCGATATACTATATATACACTATAATAACTATATATACTATATATTCTATATACACTATACTACAGCTCAACAGGAAACACTAAGAGGGAATCTGATGCTAAAAAGACTGTAAATACTATTACTACTACAAAAAGTACTACTACTACTACTACTACTACTACTACTACAAAAAGTACTACTACTACTACTACAAAAAGTACTACTACTACTTCTACTACTACAAAAAGTACTACTACTACTACTAAAAGCACTACTACTACTTCTACTACTACAAAAACTACTACTACTACTACTACTACTACAAAAAGTACTACTACTACTACTACTACTACTACTACTACTACTACTACAAAAAGTACTACTACTACTACTAAAAGCACTACTACTACTTCTACTACTACAAAAAGTACTACTACTACTACTAAAAGCACTACTACTTCTACTACAACATAAAGCACTACTTCCACTACTACTACTACTACTACTACTACTATTACTACTACAAAAGTACTACTTCCACTACTACTACTACTACTACTACTACTATTACTACTACAAAAGTACTACTTCCACTACTACTACTACTACTACTACTACTATTACTACTACAAAAGTACTACTTCCACTACTACTACTACTACTACTACTACTTCTATTACTATAACTACTACTACAACTACAAAAAGTAGCACTTCTACTAGTACTGTAACAACTACCACTACTCTATTACTAATTCTATTACTACCAAAAGTACTACTAAACTTAAAATTTAAAAAGTCAATGAAAAAGTTAAATAAAAAGTAAAATAAAAAGTTAAATAAAAAGTTAAAATAAAAAGTTAAAATAAAAAGTTAAAATAAAAAGTTAAAATAAAAAGTTAAAATAAAAAGTTGAAATAAAAAGTTGAAATAAAAAGTTAAAATAAAAAGTTAAAATAAAAGTTAAAATAAAAAGTTAAATAAAAAGTTAAAATAAAAGTTAAAATAAAAAGTTAAAATAAAAAGTTAAATAAAAAGTTAAAATAAAAAGTTAAAATAAAAAGTTAAATAAAAAGTTAAATAAAAAGTTAAAATAAAAAGTTAAATAAAAAGTTAAATAAAAAGTTAAAATAAAAAGTTAAATAAAAAGTTAAAATAAAAAGTTAAAATAAAAAGTTAAATAAAAAGTGAAATAAAAAGTGAAATAAAAAGTTAAATAAAAAGTTAAAATAAAAAGTTAAAATAAAAGTTAAATAAAAAGTTAAAATAAAAAGTTAAATAAAAAGTTAAATAAAAAGTTAAAATAAAAAGTTTAAATAAAAAGTCAATATAAAAGTTAAATAAAAAGTTAAAATAAAAAGTTAAAATGAAAAGTTGAAATAAAAAGTCAATATAAAAGTTAAATAAAAAGTTAAATAAAAACTTAAATAAAAAGTCAATATAAAAGTTAAACCAGTTATTAAAGGAACATGTGACTGAGATGTTTCCTCAGTGAGAATGAACTTGAATGAACAGGAGGACTGAGCGTGGATGTGTTTCCCTCAACAGGAAGTCATCAGGAAGGACTGGCAGTTCAAGCTGGTGGGGAAGGAGACGTTCACGGTCGGAGCGGCCAACACCAAAGCCACCATCAACATCGAGGCCATCAGCGGCTTCGCGTATGAGTACTCTCTGGACATCGACGGGAAGAGCCTCCAGAAGTTCATCGACAACCGAGCCAAGACCAGCAAGACGTGGGTGCTGAAGGTAGACGGAGAGGACTGCAGGGTCGTCCTGGGTGAGCCACTGCCGCCGCCGCCACCGCCCCCCACACAACCTTTCACAACCTTTCACAACCTTTCACTACTGTTGGTTTTAAGGGTTTTATCTAGAGCTCGATGTATATATAAGATAAAGGAAAGATAAAGGGTTGCGCAACACT
>JAJDFG010001825.1:0-25716 GCA_021039105.1 Scomber colias
TACCCCTCCCCCCCCGACCCCCCCGAGTTATCTTCCATGTACACGTGAGCGGGGTTACTAATCGTTACACGTGTGATTAACAAAAGACTACAAGCAAGAGACATTTGTCCTTGTATTTTAAAATAAGTCCCAAGCAGTGAACAATGCAAAATTAACTGAAACTAAACTGAATTGCAGATCAAATAACTTACGTTTCTTTTCATTTTCTCCATTTTTACTGTAATTGTGGTTCAGTTTGACTTGTTGAGATAAACAAACACAGCTCATTTAGCCTCACAAATATTATCATCCTTTACTAGCAGAGGTGTCAAACATGGCCTGTCTATTGAGTTTGAAACCTCTGCTTTACAGCTTCTACTGATCAAGTCTTTCCTCCTAATACCCAAAAACACTAAAACTAAATAAAAACTCAACTAAAAACGACTTTTCACTTGTTAAACTCACTAAAACTAAACTGAAATTTAAAAAAAAGCAAACTGAATAACTGAATAACTGAATAAAAATAAAAACGAATGGAAATTTCAAAACTATAATAACATCTGACCTGTTGGGTATCTGTTAAGCTCACAGCTGGATTTACAAGATCATGAGATAACACATGAATCCACTTCATCATTCTTTAAGGCGGTTCGGGTGGGACCAATCAGCGTCTAATGAGGATCCTCATGTGATCCTAAAGATCCAGCTGTTTCACAAGTTAAGACTAGTGATAGGACACACTAGGTTCACATCTGATTCCACACAACTTCTCAGGTGGTTCTGGGTAACAAACCATCTGACACTTGAGTAGGGCCCTATGATTTCCACGATCCATGGAGTGAGTAGGGCCCTATGATTTCCACGATCATGGAGTCGCGGACGGAATCGCGGAACTGGCTGATTTAAACAGAATTTATTTTGAATGTGGAATTTGACATAATTTGACTGAAATGCTGTTTTTGTGTGGAAGAGGAACATATGTCTGGGGAAAACTGCACGGAGGAAGCAAATCTGGGTGGCACAACAAACCCCCTTCACACACTGAGCCCCTCCCCCTTCAAAACAACGTAAGCACGGCGAGGCAGCGAGATGGATGGATGGATGGATGGATGGATGATAGATGGATAGATAGATAGATACCTCTCCTGGAAACGTCACAGATGAGGTTCCAGGCTTTGATGAAGTCGGGCTCTTTGCTCTGCAGTCTGACGACACACTGGTACGCCCGCTTCTAAAGTCCTCCTCTTCATCGAAGCGCTTCTTCGACTCCTGATGGAGAGAAGAGGAGGAGGAGGAAGGGGGAGGAGGAGGAGGAGGAGGAGGGGAAGAGGAGGAGGGGGAAGAGGTGGTAGGAAGTAGAGACAATAAAGCAAATAAGAGAAGGGAGGATGATGTTAGAAGTAAATGAGGTGTGGAGAGAAATGAGGGAGGACGACAGCAAGGAGGCAAGATGCTGCGTTCAATGTCCTCCTTTATTTTATTCTATTGTTTTATAACTCACATTAACTGTCCAGAGTTTTACTTCCTTTCTTCCATCTGTCCTTCCTTCCTTCCTTCCATCTGTCCTTCCTTCCTTTCTTCTTTCCTTCTTTTTGCCTGTCCTTCCTTCCTTCCTTCTTATTTCCTTCCTTCCTTTCTTCCTTCCTCCTTACGCGTTTCCTTCCTTACTTCCTACCTCCTTTCCTTCCTTCCCTTCTTATTTCCTTCCATCTGTCCTTCCTTCCTTCCTTCCTTTTGCCTGTCTTTCCTTCCTTCCCTTCTTATTTCCTCCTTCCTTTCTTCCATCTGTCATTTCTTCCTTCCCTTCTTATTTCCTTCCTTCCTTTCTTCCATCTGTCCTTCCTTCCTTCCTTCCTTTTGCCTGTCTTTCCTTCCTTCCCTTCTTATTTCCTTCCTTTCTTCCTTCCATCTGTCTGTCCCTCCTTCCCTTCTTATTTCCTTCCATCTGTTCTTCCTTCCTTCCTTCCTTCCTTCCTTCCATCTGTCCTTCCTTCCTTCCTTCCATCTGTCTTTCCTACCTTTTTTCCTTTCTTCCTTCTTTCCTCTTTCCTTCCTTCCCTTCTTATTTCCTTCCATCTGTCCTTCCCTCCTTCCTTTCTTTCTTCCCTCCTTCCTTTTGCCCGTCTTTCCTTCCTTCCCTTCTTATTTCCTTCCTTCCTTTCTTCCATCTGTCCTTCCTTCCTTCCCTTCTTATTCCTTCCATCTGTCCTTCCTTCCTTCCTTCCTTCCATCTGTCCTTCCCTCCTTCCTTCCTTTCTTCCCTCCTTCCTTTTGCTCCTTCTTATTTCCTTCCTTCCTTTCTTCCATCTGTCATTCCTTCCTTCCCTTCTTATTTCCTTCCTTTCTTCCTTCCATCTGTCATCACTTCCTTCCCTTCTTATTTCCTTCCTTTCCTCCTTCTTTCCTTCCATCTTTTTAATGATCCGGCCCACATGAGATCAAATTGGTCTGTATGTGGCCCTTGAATGAAAATGAGTTTGACACCCCTGCTCTATACTGTTTCAAGATTTTATTTGGTCAGAATAATCTTATATCAACATTTCCTGTTGTGGATGTGCTGTTCTGAGGATTGAGAGAGAGAGCAGCAGTGGAGAACAGACACAGACAGAGGTTTAACTCACTTTGTAGAAGGACTGCAGGTCACTGATGGGCGGGGAGACGGTCAGGTAGTTTGGGAATTTATCCTGCAGGTGAGCAATCAGCATCCCAAACTGGGTCCCCCAGTCGCCCACGTGGTTCAACCTGAGGGTAACAGACCAGTCACTACCAGTCACTATCTTACTTTATATATATTTGAGAACTTATGATGTGGAGAACACATGTAGACTTCACTTAAATCAGAATGATGTTTGTCATGTGAGGCTGACTTCCTGTGTCCAGGATTGTGGATTTAGTCTTCCATGACTTCCACTGTAAGAGCATTATGAAGGGATCTTCTAATGGTCAGTATGAACAGGAGGAATCATTACAGCAAGAAAAACTGCTCATTTTAGCTTCTGATTGTTATTTATCAGGTGGGGAGTTCTGGTCCTCTGAAATGAGGCCAACGTGGAAGTAACTTAGAGCTGCATTCTATCAAAAGGCCACCAGGGGGCGACCATCTCTATACAAGTCAATGGAGAATTCACCAACTTCTCACTTGATTTCTAACCTCAGTAAACGTTTTCAAAATGTGTTTATGGTCTCAATCGCTAGTTTAAAGCCTTCTTCAATGCAGTATGATGTTCATTTGGGACATTTTGGCCTCCCTGATTTTATATGTGACGATAAAGCAGGGTATGCATTAGGGCGTGGCTACGTCCTGATTGACAGGTTGATTGACCAATGTCCCTCCAGATCCAGCCCTCGCAACCATAGCAACCTCCCCGCTCCGCCCATGGCTCCGCCTCATGCCCATTATAAGTAGAATCCGTGTTTTTATTTTTCCCAGCATGCACCTGAAATTTTCAAGATGGCGCTGCCCAGATTCGATACTATTGGCTTCCGAGCAGCAGTCCACAAACTAATGGGTGACGTCACGGATGTTACGTCCATTTCTTATATACAGTCTATTTACAGACAAACTATAAAAACTGTGAACTCATCCTTTAGTAATGGAGCGGTGATGCAGCTCGTGTGAACTGACCTGAGAACGTCGTAGCCCAGAAACTCAAACAGACGACACATGCTGTCGCCGATGATGGTGGAGCGCAGGTGACCCACGTGCATCTCTTTGGCGATGTTGGGAGAGGAGAAATCCACCACAACCTAAACAACACACACACACACACACACACACACACAGATAATTATGACTAAAATAATTTAATCTATAATAACAGTTGCTTGCAGAAGAAGGACACAACGAGACAATGCCATTAAATCCATTGTACTCATTCTCTTTTTATCTATATACCAACTTTCCCACTTCACAACTTTGAAGCCTAATTTCATATATTTGACGATTTTTTTTAATCATTCAAATTTGGCAGGGTGGTTAACAACACACTTTTCTGTGGTATGTCAAACTCAGAACACATATTTATTCTTACTTTACAAAGACTTTAAATAAAACAGTGAAACAGTGACATTGTTCATGTGTCATGTCGAGTGTGACGAACCTTCTGCTTGGAGGCGAGCGGGGGCGGCTGCACTCCGTTCACCAACAAGTTGCTCAACAGTTTGGACACAAACATCCTCTTCAGGTGGATGTTGATGAAACCTGAAGATATAAAACAGACATGACAGGAGCCGATGAGACCAAATATATGATATTAGAGGTGAAAATATGGGATAAATATAGGATAAAAATTAGGGCTGTCAGCGTTAACGAGTTAATCGCGATTAGATTAATGCAATCCATAACGCGTTAATTTTTTTTTAATCGCATTTTAATGTTGCAAGCCTTTTTGTCCCTTCTACTCCCCCGTAGACGGCTCCTCTAGCTGTAGCGCTATGCTTTGAAGTGGCCTCCTGCAGTAAACCTACCGCGCTGATGGAAAGTAAGAGAGCTACTGGACTTTTTGAACGGCTTGTTTAACTTTAAAACACTTCCAGACGCTTCAGTTGACAAGTCAAAAGTAAAATGCAACCTGTGTCAAACGGAGTTTAACTACCACCGGAGTACGTGGAGTTTGAGTTAGCACCTCCACGCTAAACACCCAGGTGCAGCCAAGCCAGCCTCAGCTCCACCAAAGGACCATTTTGGAGTGTGGGAGTCGCAGCAGAGCCGTGATTGATTCCCAGTTAAGACACTCTGGTAAGAAATGCTTTACATTATGGGCTTAAAACTGCCTTCAAATGGAAAATAACAGGATTTTAAACATGCTATTCAAAACACCATTAATCGCGATTAACTATGGAAATTCTGCAATTAATCTCAATTAAAAAAATTCATCGTTTGACAGCCCTAATAAAAATATGACGACAAAACTGCTAAAAATGTTGACAGGAAATCTCTGCAGTACTGCCGTCAAACATTTCAAAATAAAAGCCTTCCATAAAATACCAGGTCCAGCGATCTCAGTCTTCTGGATGAGTTCGTTGTCTGGAAGGTTCTGGATGATCTTCTCTGCGATCTCCCTCGGTTGACTTTCATCCCCTTCGCCTTCAGCATCTAAAACAAAGCCAGGACAGATATCAGTTTAAAATGTGTTAACCTTCCTGTCGTCCTCCCGGGTCAAATTGACCCCGTCTGTTGACTGTTCCTTCTTTCCTTCCTTCCTTCCGTCTGTCCTTCCTCCCTCCCTCCTTCCCTCTTTCTTTCCTTCCTCTCTCTTTCCTCCTTTCCTTCTTTCCTTCCTCCATCCCCCTTTCTTCCTTCCTTCCTCCCTCCTTTTCTTCCTCTCTCTTTCCTCCCACCCTTCCTTCCTTCCTTTCTCTCTCCTTCTCTCTCTCTCTCCTCCCATCCTTCCTTCCTTCCTTTCTCCCTTCTATTTTCCTTCCTTCCTACCTTCCATCTGTCTGTCCTTCCTCCCTCCCTCCTTCCCTTTCTTTCCTCCCCCCTACCTTCCTCCCTTCCTTCCTTCCTTCCTCCTTCTCTTTCTTTCCTCCCCCCTACCTTTCTCCCTTGCTTCTTTCCTCTGTCCTTCTTTCCTTCCTTCCTCCTTCTCTCTTTCTTTCCTCCCCCCTACCTTCCTTCTTTCCTCTGTCCTTCTTTCCTTCCGTCCTTCCTTTCTCCCTCCTACCTTCCTGCCTTCCTTCCTCTTTTCCTTTCTCCTTTACTTCCTCCTGTCCTTCCTTCTTCCTCTCTTCCTTCCTTGACTCGAGGACAACAGGAGGGTTAAACCCTGTCTGTTTTGACTGTTCCTTCCTTCCGTCCTTCCTCCCTCCCTCCTTCTCTCTTTCCTCCATCCCCCTTTCTTCCTTCCTTATGTCCTTCCTTCCTTCCTTTCTTCCTCCTACCGACCTACCTTCCTTCCTTCCTTCCTGCTTTCCTTCTTCCTCACTTCCTTCCTCCCTTCCTTCCTTGACTCGAGGACAACAGGAGGGTTAAATCAACAGCTAATCCATTTCCAGCTAATTTCCTTCACTGAAACTTCAGCACACGCACCGCAGAGCTTCACACAGATTAACAACGAGCGCTCGGTAACTTCTGACAACTTTAATATGATATAAAAAAAAAGGATTTTCACAGAGTGGCTGACTCAGCAGTCGGCCGCCACAGAAAGAAATATGAAACATTGCACTTTTTTTTTTTATATAATGAAAAGCCTGTAAATATAATCAGAGCAGCTGCAACTTTCAATCAAATTCACTATAAAACTTTTAAACGCTGTTAAAAATATAGATATTAAATCATGTCACCTCGTAATGAATGAATAATAACTTCTGTACTTTCTGAGCTCAGGTCTGTTTTGCTATTGGAAAGAAAAAAAACTTCTTAAAAAACATCGATTTTTTCTCCCTCAGAGGGCAATTTAAGCAGTTTTCTATCTAATGTTATCTGATGTAAAGCCTCAGTGGTCAGACCTGGGCCATCGCCATGGCGCTGTTGCACTGGTAGTCTCCGAACTTGGCCTGCTGATTGGGCGTGACGGCCAGCGGAGGATTGTCCAGCTCGGGATACGCCATCCGGATGGCGTCGCCGAAAACCTCCTGAAGCCGCTGGTTGATGTTCAGCATGGATTTAGTGGAGTGAGTCCTCTCTCCCTGCAGACTCTGAGGAGACACAACACATCAGCTTCACTAAAAAGTCTCAGAGAGAAAACTAACATTACGTCTGTAGAACCTGATGACGTAATTAGAACCTAATGATATAATTAGAACCTGATGATGTAATAGAACCTGATGACATAATTAGAATCTGATGATATAATTAGAATCTGATGATATAATTAGAACCTGATGATGTAAATAGAACCTGATGACATACTTAGAACCTGATGATATAATTAGAACCTGATGTCATACTTAGAACCTGATGATATAATTAGAACCTGATGACATACTTAGAACCTGATGATATAATTAGAACCTGATGTCATACTTAGAACCTGATGATATAATTAGAACCTGATGTCATACTTAGAACCTGATGATATAATTAGAACCTGATGTCATACTTAGAACCTGATGATATAATTAGAACCTGATGATGTAATAGAACCTGATGATGTAAATAGAACCTGATGACATAATTAGAACCTGATGATGTAAATAGAACCTGATGACATAATTAGAACCTGATGATGTCATAAAGTGCATTTCCCAATAATGTAACAATCTCTTTAGCGATAACGTTTAAAGCGTTATCATATTATTGGGTTAACCTTATTTTTCTAATAATGTAATAATTTTCCAATATTGTAATAACATTATTACATTTTTTTTATTTGAGTTATGAGGGTTTCTTTATTACATTATTGGGAAATTATTACATTATCAGGTTCTACATACGTCTACGCTAACGTGATTGTGAAGGAAATGCTCAGCGTTGTTTATGACGGGGAGGAAAAAAATCCATGCTGTTATATTTTTAGGGGTCTGTAAACTTGTAAGATTTTTTCTTTTTAATTAATGTGTTTGTGTAAAGAAATGAAGGCTGATTATCATTTAAATTAATACAGATAATAAAGCTTGTTTTGTTATGAATATTTAATGTTATTTTTTTGACACATTATCTATTTAGTACACTGTGAATGTCGGCATGCAGTGAATATTCAGCTATTTATCTGAATTAAATCTGTACTTCAGTCACTCTCCTCTCTCTGTGGGGTCACTCACCCTCTTCAGGATGTTGAGACGATACTTCAGCTTTGAGTTTTCCTCTCGCAGTTCGTTCAGACGTGGAGATGCGTTCATGTTCTGCGGGTTCTTTAGACTCTCGATCTCTGCAGAGAGACTTCGGATCTCCCGCTCCTGAAAAAATACCACACAAAAAAAACAATAGTAAAATAAATCATTCATGAAGGAAAACACCTGATAAGAAACTGACATCCTGGGTCAAATTGACCCCGTCTGTTTTGACTGGTCCTTCTTTCCTCCCTTCCTCCTTCCTTCCTTCCTCTCTCTATCTATCTTTCTTTCTTTCTTCCTTCCTTCCTTCCTTCCTTCCTCCCTCTCTCTATCTCTAAAACCTGATGATGTAATAAAGTGCATTTCCCAATAATAATAATAATAATAAATCATTACATTATTGGGTCAGAACCTAATAAAGTAATAATTCCCCAATATTGCAATAACATTATTTCATTTCTTAGTGAGTTATGAGGTTTTTTATTTTTTATTACATTACCTCAATAAATCTCTCCAACTAACAGATTTGGGATTGGGGGGGGGGGGGCAGGTAGAAATCCAATACTGTGCCCTATGGTCACTATGTGGGCTTACCTTTGTGAAACTACTTCATTTAAGTCATGGAAATGTATTATGGAATAGTTATAGAAAAGTTTTTTACAATATTGGGGAAATTATTACATTATTATTACTGCAAAAATAAGATAACCCAAATAATGTAATAATTTATGACATCATCGGTACAGAGATTGTTACATTATTGGGGAATACACTTTATTACATTATCAGAAAGTTATTACATCATCAGGTTTTATGACATTTCAATGTAGGCTGCTTGACCAAAAGTGTATTATTTTCAAAATAAAAGCATAAAAGCTCTACATAATAAAAGCCGAATCTGAGCACTAACACTAACTATTCACCTCACACTCTTTATGAAGTCTTATCTAATAGTTAGAACCATTTATAAGCGGAAAACTTTAAATTAGTCGTTGCTTTAATGGAGTTTTGGCTCGTGCTGCCTTTACACACACAAACAGTCACTCTCGCGCGCACACACAGTAACACACACACATTAACACACACACTGACCTGTTGTTGCAGTCTGGTCTCATACTCCATCACAGAGTCTCCCATCTTTCAGACTAAACTTCGGTACCGGTGTGATGATGATGTGATGAAGACGAGCGTGGCTGCTGATGACACCAGCCGACACGAGAGGAAGAACTTCACCGCTGCGCGCGTATGCTTCCGGTTCTAGAATGCTACGTCACTATCGTTCTTCTTCTTCGTTGGGGTTTTTTTTTGTATTAGGAGGTTTAAAAAGAAAAGACTGCTGCCCCCTGTTGAGCAGTCTGGTAATAGCAGGTTTAGTGGTGAGACGGCAGAGTTGCTTTATTTAAAATATGATAAATAATGCAACTATTTCAATTACTTAATTAAAGGTATTTTAATTTATAACATTACATTATATATATTTTTTATATCTCTTTACTTTAATATGTGCAATAATAATATAATCTCTGGTACATTACTACTCTACTAATATTACTGTTGTGCTGTAAATAATGTCAAAATTATAATAGTTTTTTATTATATATTTGTACTGTTATTGTTTTTTATTATTATATATTTTTCGTACTTATTTATTGTTCTTTATTCTTTCTCATTTGTGCTTTTTCTATTTCTATTTTTACTGTCCACTTGCTGCTGTAATACTGCAAATTTCCCCCATGTGATTACTTATTGACCAGAAAATGTCACTCCCATAAATTAGACAAAAAAATTATTAAAATGTATGTGATTTGTTGCTCCTGTGGGCTCTGCCGTATATTAATCCCCTGTTATTAAGCTTTTTAATATATTGTGATGATTTTATCTGCTTCTGTTGTTATTGTCTGTTCTTATTGTTGTGGCTAGTGTTCTATGTTTGTGGCTTAAGTTATGACCTTGTCCTCTGCATACCATGTCGTCACATTGTACCTCCCTTGTATTCCTAGTGTGTCGCCACTTTTTCTTGTGTGTCTGTACAGCAGTACTTGGGTACTGTTTGCCCCTCTAACCAACCCTTCCTTTCACAGCCCCCCCCACCCCTTGAATGAAAATGAGTTTGACACACCTCTGATTTAATGTAATAAAAACACACAAAAAGACGCAGAAATCAAAAATACAAGAGAAGAACTTTTTTTATTTGTTGTGAAACTAAAAAACATTTTGTTTGTTTGTTTGTTTGTTTGTTTTTGTGCTGGTGAAATATTTACAACTCTGGTCGACAGTACAGTGTCTGAGAATAAAATTCACAGCTTTTCGGGACTCTCGCGATAAAAAGAAGAAAAAAAAACAAAAAAAAACAAAAAAACAGGAAAAGCACACCCAAAAAAAAAAAAAAAAAAAGAAATCAACAAAGTGCAATAAATACATGCTGTATGTTTTATATCATAGCCGCCTCCAAAAAAACACGTTACCAGGTTTCAAACACCAGTCGTAATACAGATTCATTAGGAAGAAAAAAAATTAAAAAATCAAACAAGGAAAAAAAAAAAAGCACTTAAACTTCAAATAAACAAACATTATTATAATATCACAACCTACATGATGAAAAATAATAATCATAGGAGACTAACAGCATGTTTTACTCTCTGAATGATCCTGATTCCTTGTAGCAAAAACCTACATTCCTTCATCCAGATGTGTTTTATATATATATACGTTAAAATATATATATGTATATGTTTAAACTCATTTATTTCTACATAAATGAGCCTTTTTTTTGTCTTGATTTTTGAGGTTTTAATAACATTCGGTCAATCATGACATCATCACAGATTAGAACGTTTCCCATGACGACGGGTAAGAACGGTTCCCATGACGACGGGTAAGAAGGGTTCCACAGACTACTACACAGGAGTCCTATTTCTTTTTTAACTTCTAACTCGCTCTACAGAGGAGGAAAAAATAAAAAAAATGACAAAATAAACAAACATGTACAAAAAGAAAAAAGAAATAAAAAGGTTTCTCTACATTTCCAGCTTCAGATCAGATATCAGATGATGGCGGACAGGTTTGGACTTTTCATAAAAGAGACACACACACACACACACACACAAGTAATAATATTTGTTTCTCTCCAAAATAAAAGCACTCTCTCTCTCTCTCTCTCTCTCTCTCTCTACCTTTCTCTCACGTAACTCCTAAAAGCTTTCATCATTCATTTCAAACTTCACAGTGTTCCTGCTACAGTAAAAAAAAAACAAAAACAGAGCTGCGTTCACACTGCAGGAACGAGGACGAGGACACGTCGGACCGCTTCTGTGCTTTTAATCAAAGTGTAAAAAAAAGTTCAACAAATAACTTTGACCATGTAACCTCAGTCTGATCAGTTCAAGCTACTTTAAAGTGTAATTTTGGAGATGTTAAGTGAGTTTCTGGATTGTATAATTATATTGAAAGTTGCTTTTAAACGAATGAAAACCGAACTGGAATGAGAAAAAGGACCAATGCAGAACTTGTGCAGAAGAGAAATAAGAAAGAAAAATGGTCAAAAAATCTGGTCTGCTATGGTCAAAGTCCAGAAACAATGGAAACTACATTTCCCATAATGCAACGTGATAGCATCTTTAAATCCCCTCAATTGTAGTCTGTTGTCTCGACATCATCACGGTTATTTTCTAAGACTTTGAGAAGTGAAATTGGTGGACTGGCCCTTTAAAACGGTTGCTATGACAATAAAAAAAAAAGTTGTAGATATTTGATCATTTATGAACTTTACGAGTTAAATTAAATCACTTAACATGTTACCTTATTATTATTTTGGGGGATTTTTTGGCTTTACTGTGCAGAGGATGGAGGGAGTGGAGGGAATGACATGAACACATAGCAGCTTTATGTATTTTAGTTTTTATTTATTAATTTTCTTTATAATTTTTCTGGGAAATGCCTCAAAAATACTGTTTTATATTATTAAAAAAATATGTTTGTGTTTAATCTTTGGTATGGATTATTTCCAATATGAGTCGTTTGTTTTATAAAATATAAAATGATAATGATGGTCGTTTTCTGGCAAATTAATCTACTTATTAAATTGGTGGTTTAAAAAAAAAAAAAAGTTTTAGATATTGTGATGATTTGAGGAAGGAAGGAAGGAAAGACGGAAGGATGGAAGGAAGGAAGGAATGATGCAAGGGAGGGAGAAGGAAGGAAGGGAAGGGAGGAAGAAAGGAAGGAAGGAAGGAGGGAAGGAATGATGGAAGGGAGGAAAAAGGAAGGAAGGGAACGGAGGAAGGAAGGAAGGACGGAGGGAAGGAATGATGGAAGGAAGGAAGGAAGGAAGGGAAGGAAGGAAGGAAGGAGGGTAGGAATGATGAAGGGAGGAAGAAAGGAAGGGAAGGATGGAGGAAAGGAAAGAAGGAGCAGTCAGAACAGACGGGGTCAATTTGACCCGGGAGGACGACAGGAAGGTTAAGACTGAATTGAAGCGGTGGGATTGTAGCAGCATAAAAAAACTACTTCCTGATCTTTAATGAAACGATTCGGATCAGACAGTCGATTGTTCAGACTGTCGGCCAATCAGAGCTGAGCGTTCAAAGTTCCTGCAGCGTGAACGTTTCGGTTCCATCATCATAAAGTTTAGTGTTTCCTACTCTGACCCTCTTTTTCCAGTTTAGGAGACTGTTGAAGGATTTTTATTTTTGGGGGGGGGGGGGGGTTAATGCGATGTCATGTGATGTGATGTGGATGAACTTCCTGCGTTGGTTTTAAACACACACACACACACACACACACACACACACACACACAGGAGGAAACAGCATCAACTACACAGCTGTAAATTAAAGAGAGGAAACATCTGGAATGACAGCAGCAGCAGCTTCAAGAGTGAGAGGGTATGTTTTAATTTTTATCGGCGGGAATAAAAAAAGACGAGAGGATGAACGGTTGGTTAGCAACACGTCAACTGATAGACGTCGGACAGCGCTGTGTGTATGACTGATTTAACGAGACGCAAATAAGACAAAACTGCTAATAAACAGGATGTTACTACAACTTTTACGACTTCAACGTGCAGGGCAGCAATCTTGGATTTTGAGGTCGGGGTTGGTGAGGTTCTTCCGATCTTTTAGTTTTATTCCAGTTTAAATTTCCAACATAGACTCATAAATTACGACTTCCGAGTATCCAAACTGATCGCACCATTATATCTGTGAACTGCTAACTCCTCATGAGCCTGATCGCTGCTTGAGATCCTTCGGCAGGGCCCTACGTACAGGATGGTCCTAAACTCTTGATTTGAGTCATCTTTTGATGGTGCGTTCAAGTTCTACTCAGAAATTCCGAGTTCTGAGTACTCAGTTGTACTCGAATTTCCAAGTTCCCAGTCTGAAATTTCAACTCGAACGCCCCCTTAAAATCAGATTCCCGACTTGGAAGATCTTGGATTTTTTGACGTTAGGGGCTTGTGAGGTTTTTCCGATCATTGAGGGTCATTCCAGTTGAAATTTCCGACTGAGAACGTTATTATTCGGTTGCAATCTCAAACCTCACCACTAGATGGCACTCATCCTACACACTGCTCCTTCAACAGCTTCCAAGTTGATATAATGGACTTGTTGGTTTTATTTCCACATCCAGCAGTTACTGATCAACATTATCATTCATGTGGAGTCGTATTTCTGTCCACCTGCTGAATATAAGTCCAATATTCACTCTCTTTTAGCTCTGTTTGTACTCCGTAACCAACTCCTAAAGGGAAATATCTGGCTCTTTAAGCTGCTAAATGTTCCACTATGTCTGTTTGCTGAAGCTATGAGAGCTCTGAGAGTGAACCAAAACAGTAAAGTTGCATTTAAACAGCTAAACAATGAGCTGAAACTCAACTATAAAGCTCCGTAAAGGCAAGGAGGAGCTGCAGTGTCTTTGTAGAATCATCACTATGAGCGATACTTCTAACATTATTGGGAAAATATCAATTAAAGCAGCTTATTCCTGCTTAAAATGCATCACAGAGCTGAGTGGAGCTGCAGAGTTTCTCTTTAGACACCCTTTACACTCGATTTGTTATATTAATATAGAAAATATAAATTAAAGTAGCTTTAAAGTAGCTTGATGAGTTTTGCAGGGCCGCCGTGTTAAACCAAGCTGCAGAATGACGAGTTATAAAGAGACATGAGAGCGACTCGGATATGAATCAGAGCGGAAACAAAAGGTGGGAGGGTCTGAAATATGATGAATATTTTATAACCAGCCAATTAGAGTGAAGAACCGGAGCCTTAAGAAGTAAAGCAGGAAGTCTTCTGTCTTTTTATTTTATTGGCTGGCAGCTGCTGGTCAGTTTTTCTCTTCTTGGGCGTTTCGAACAATTATACAATCAATAAGAAGTTCACAATCATCGAAAAATACATTTTAAATCTTCACTTCCTGTGTGTGTGTTGTGTTTTTTTTTAAATTGAACAATCATCGTGTGCTTCAACAATCAACGAGATTCCAGCGAGAGGCAAAAAGGTCACATGATCAAGTTTCTTTCTTTTTTTTTTTAAAACTTTTACCTCAAATTTCTTAAAGTGCAGACTATCCGATCAACTACCTGAGAGTGTTAGTGAGAGTTAGTGCTGTTTGTACGCCTTGTTAAGTGTGTGTGTGTGTGTGTGTGTGTGTGTGTGTGTGTGTGTGTGTGTAACTAGTGAGAAACAATCATGACAACCTAAAACCCGCTCTTCAGATCCAGTTCATTAAATGTGAAAAAAAAAACCTTTTCTTTTACTTGTACTGTTTCTTTAAAGCACTTCCAGTTTAGCTCTCCGTTAGCATGTAGCTAACATGCTAGCATGTCGTACGAGCCACCCCCCCCCCCAAACAAAAAAAAGACGGCGTGCTGATTATTTACAACCAATCGATCTATTCATGTCTGATATTTGTGGAGATATTAAAGTTATAATCCGTACAAGATTTCAACTTTGGCGACACCTTGTGGTCACCGGCGGTAACAGCAGGCGGGTTTTTAATGCTGCGTTCAATTTCACTTCGGGAAAATCGGAGCTGGGAATGACGTCACAGCCGAGTTTGAATCGTTCCAGTTCAAGAAGTCAGTAAAACCAGTTCTAGCCAGCTGATACAAAAAAAAAACGTACAATCACCATAGCAACACGTCAACTGATAGATGTCGGACAGCGCTGTGTGTACGACTGATTTAATGAGACGCAAATAAGACTTTACGACAACTTCTACGACTTCAACGTGCAGGGCAGCAAACTTGGATTTTGAGGTTGGGGTTGGTGAGGTTCTTCCGATCTTTGAGGGTCATTCCAGTTGAAATTTCTGATCGGGAACTAAATACGAGATTTCCGCGTATCATCTTTTGATGGTGCGTTCAAGTTCTACTCAGAAATTCCGACTTTTGAGTATTTGTACTCAGTTGTACTCGAATTTTCTAAGTTCCCAGTCTGAAATTTCAACTCGAACGCCCCCTTAAAATCAGATTCCCAACTCGGAAGATCTTGGATTTCTTTTATGTTAGGGGCTTGTGAGGTTCTTCCGATCTTTGAGGGCCATTCCAGTTGAAACTTCCGACTGAGAACTCGAATATTCCGACTTCGGAGTACAAATGAAATGCACCATTATATCTGTGAATTGCGAACTAGGGCTTTACGAATGCCCCCTAAAAGCTCGACTTGTGTCATCTCTTGACGGTGCGTTCAAGCTCTACTTAGAAATTCCGACTTCTGAGTATTCAACTGTACTCGAATTTCCAAGTTCCAAGTTCCAAGTTCCCAGTCAGAAATTTGAACTTGAACGCCCCCTTTATAATCAGATTCCCGACTCAGAAGGTGTTGGACTTTTCGGGGTTGGGATTGGCTTGTGAGGTTTTTCCGATCTTTTAGTTTTACTCCAGTTGAAACTTCCGACTCCAACTTTGGAGTACGAATGAAACGCACCATTAAAACTACAAATCCCAGAGCGCAGTATCAACGACTCTTATCAACCTGCTTCTGTCTATCTATAATCATGATTTTTTTTTTTTTTTTTTTACGAATGCCTGTACACGAAAAAAAAAATTACATTAGAAAAAAAAAAAAAAAACCTTTATGTGCTTTTATGTGTTCGTCTGCGTATAATAAAGTGTTTATCTTCAAAATGCTCTAAAAACACACGTAGTTGAAGATCCATATTAAATATCTCCGTGATCACAGATGTTTAAGTTGCTTATTTTACTTCAGTACCATTTGTTTGATTTCATTTTGTGCTAGCGCGATTCTTTCTTTTTTTTTTTATATATCTTCATTTTTTTTTTTTTTATGTCCAAAAGTGTCTTTTTTTTTTTTTTTTTTTTTTTTTTAAGTACAAAACTCTCTTTGTTAAGCACATGTGCAGCTGTGTGTGTGACTTTGTGCTGGAATGATTTTCTTTTTTTTTTTTTTAAACACCTAAAGAGCCAATAAACAGGAAGTTAGTAACAGAAAACACAATGAAAAAAAAAATCCAACAAAATAAAAGTAGAAGAGAAACTTAAAAAAGAAAGAAAAAAAAAAAAAAAAAAGCTCTAGCAGTGCCATCACTAATTTACAAACAGAAACTATCCACATTAGAGATGCTGAGCTCTTTAAAAATGGTTTTGAATGTTTTATATATATATATAATATATATATATAATATTTATATATATCTTAAAATTCTTCATAACACCACCAAACTTTTATTTCTGAGAGGACAGCAGGTTGAGAATCGGAGGAGGAGGGGGGAGGGAGGAGGGGGGAGGGGAGGGGGAGGAGGGAAGAGGATACTTTGAAATGCTTCTCTACACGTCGTCGGCTGGCAGGTCGGGGATGCTGGTCTTTGCTCGTGTGAAGAACGCCATCTTCTCTCTGAAACCAGACAGGAAACAGTCAGACCAGTAAACGTGAAGATGAAGACGGGGAAGGGTGTCTTAAAAACAACAGTAAGTTTGGACTGTTCCTTCTTTCCTTCCTTCTTTCCTCCCTCCCTTCCTTCCTCCCTCCTTTCCTTCCTTCTTTCTCCCTTCCTCCCTCCTTTCCTTCCTTCCTCCCTACCTTCTTTCTCTCCTTCCTTCTTTCCTCCCTCCCTTCCTTCCTCCCTCCTTTCCTTCCTTCTTTCTCCCTTCCTCCCTCCTTTCCTTCCTTCCTCCCTACCTTCTTTCTCTCCTTCCTTCCTTCCTTCTTTCTCCGTTCCTTTCTTCCTTCCTCCCTCCTTTCCTTCCTTCTTTCCTCCTTCCCTTCTTTGTCCTCCCTTCCTTCCTTCTTTCTCCTTTCCTTTCCTTCCTTCCTTCCTCCCTCCCTTCCTCCTTTCCTTCCTTCTCCTTTCCTACTTCCTCCCTTCCTAACTTATTATTTTCTGATTTATTTTACTTAAATTAATTATTATTTAAATATTTAAAAAAAATGTTTCATCATTCTTATTTTCTCTTGTGTGTTTTAATCCCATTTCTTCTTTGCTTTCATGTAATTTTAACTTTTATCTATCTATTTTAACCTACTTTTTTAAACTCTCTATACTTTCAATAAACTTTTTCTCTTATTCTTTCTTATTTTTATTCCTTTTCTTTATACTATCACTCGTTCTGTCTTATTATCAGCTTGTCAATCAACAGTGAAGCTCTTTGAACTCCATTATTAACCTGAATGAAAGTTGTTATAAATAAGTTTGATTGGCCCTGATGTTGTTTCATCTCTCACCTGAACGTCTGGACTTCAGGAACCTCTTTCCGGCTCTGGCCTCTGATCTTGTGCACGTCCTTCGCCGCCGCTCTCATCATCTTCTCCACCCGCTTCTCCTGCAGCTGCTCCTCTCGAGTCTGAGCGGGAAACGAGAACAAAAAGCAGATACTCAACTCTGACCCTCCTGTTGTCCTCAAGTCAAGGAAGGAAAGGAGGATGGAAGGGAGGAAGGAGGAAGGAGGAAGGAAGGAAGGAAGGATGGAAGGAATGAAAAAAGGAAGGAAGGTAGGAGGGAGGGAGGAAAGGATGGAGGGAGAATGGAAAAGAGGAAGGAAGGGAAAGAATGACAGAGGAAAGAGGGAAGGGGGAAGGAAGAAGGAGGTAGGGAGGAAGGGTGGACAGAAGGAAGGAAGAAAGAGGGATGGAGGAAGGAAAGAAGGAAAGAAAGGAGGACAGAGGAAAGAGGGAAGGGGGGAAGGAAGACGGAGGTAGGGAGGAAGGGTGGACAGAAGGAAGGAAGAAAGGGGGATGGAGGAAGGAAAGAAGGAAGGGGGATGGAAGGAAGGAAGGAAGGAGGGTGGAGGAGGGAAAGAAGGAAGGAAAGAAAGACAGACAGAAAGAAAGAAAGACAGAAAGAACACACAGGGTCAATTTGACCCAGGAGGACGACACAAGGCTCTACTCGGCTCGGTTTGGTACCAGGAACCTTTTCCATTACTGTAGTTCCTCCTCAACGTGGGCGTGGTCGTCATAGCGACACAAACACATAAACAATGGAGGTCTTCTTTTCTTTCCTTCCCTCGGTCCTTCCTGTGTTCTTTTCCTTCTTTCCTTCCTTCCATTTGTCTGTCATTCCTTTCTTCCATCTTTCCTTCCTTCCTTCCCTCTGTCCTTCCTGTGTTCTTTTCCATCCTTCCTTCCTTTGTTCCTCCCTTGCGTTCGTCTGTCATTCCTTCCTACCATCTTTCCTTCCTTCCTTCATTCCCCTTCCTCCCTTTCTTCCATCTTTCCTTCCGTCTGTCCTGCCTGTCTTCTTTTCCTTCCTTTGTTCCCCCCTTCTTCCTTCCTGTCTTATCTTCCTTCCTTCCTTCCTTCTTTCCATCTTTCCTTCCTTCCTTCCATCTTTCCTTCCTTCCTTCTGTTTGTCTGTCATTCCTTCCTTCCATCTTTCCTTCCTCCTTTTCTTCGCCTTCCTTCCTTCCTTCTGTCCTTCCTATCTTCTTTTCCCTCTTTCCTTCCTTTGTTCCTTCCATCCTTCCTTCCTGCCTTATTTTCCTTCCTTCCATTCATCTGTCATTCCTTCCTTCCTTCCCTCTGTCCTTCCTGTCCTCTTTTCTTTCCATCTTTCCTCCTCACTTTCTTCCTTTCCTCCTCCCTCCCTTCCTTCCTACCATCTTTCCTTCCTTTCTTCCTTCCCTCTGTCCTTCCTGTCTTCTCTTCCTTCCTTCCTTCCTTCCTTCCGTTTGTCTGTCATTCCTTCCTACCATCTTTCCTACCATCTTTCCTTCCTCCCTTTCTTCCATCTTTCCTTCCTTCCTTCCTTCCTTCCTTATTTTCCTTTCTTCCGTCTTTACTTCTTACTGCAGCCTGTTGATGTCACACTTTTAGTATCGGCTCAGCTTGCTTGGAACCACGTCAGAGCAGATACTAAAAAAGCACCAGGTACCAGCTACTATCCCTGATGGAAACGCACTAAGAACCGAGTTGAGTAAAGCTAGAACTGTATAGTAGAAAAGCTCCTTTAGTTTCTGCTTCCTGACTCCTCCTCCTCCTCCTCCTCTCGACCCTCACCTGCTTCTCCGCCTGCTTGAGCAGGAGGCGGAAGCGCTCGTCTTCTTGGACCCAGGCCGGCAGCTCTCTCTGTCCCTGCTGCCTCGCCTTCTCCAGCTGCGTCTTCAGCTCCCGCAGCACCCGCAGCTCCTGAGTCAGCCGGGCCTGCCGCGTCCGGGACACCTGCAGGTCCAGCTCCAGGTCCAGAGACGTCCGCAGCAGACCGTCCAGACCTTTGACCGGCGCCGGAGGCTGAGAGACGGAGAGATGGAGAGAAAGAGAGACGGAGAGAGAGAGACGGAGAGAGAGAGAGAAAGAGAGGGATGGAGAGAAGGGCGAGGTTAGAAATAAAATAGGTGATATTTTATTATTAGACAAACATGTAGGCCGGGTCAAATTGACCCCGTCTGTTTTGACTGTTCCTTCTTTCCTCCCTTCCTTCCACTTTCTTTTCTCCCTCCCTCCCTCCTTCTCTCTCTTTCCTCCCTCCCTCCTTCCTTCCTTCCTTCTTTCCTCACATTATCTTCCTCCCTTCCTTCTTTCCTTCCTTCTACTTTCTTTTCTCCCTCCCTCCCTTCCTTCTTTCCTCTGTCCTCCCTTCCCTTCTTTCCTCTGTCCTTCTTTCCTTTCTCCCTCCTACCGTCTTTCCTTCCTTTCCTTCCTCCCTTCCTTCCTTCCTTCCTTCCATCTGTCCTTCCTTCCTCCCTCCTTATCTCTTTCTTTCCTTCCTCTCTTTCCTCCCTCCCTCCCTCCTTCCTTCCTTCCTCTGTCCTTCTTTGCTTCCTTCCTTCCTTCCTTCCTCTTTCCTTTCTCTGTCCTTCCTTCTTCTCTCTTTCCTCCCTTCCTTCTTTCCTTTCCTCCCTTCCTTCCTTTATCTCTTTTATTTCATTTTTTACCTTGTTTTGTCTTTTCTTTATGTTAACCATCCAAAACTAAAAATGTAATTACCAAAAAGTACCCGAAAAATACAAAAAAATATAAATATATAATAATTCATTGTGTATTTATATTCTTCTAGACTAGTTTAGTTTTTTTTATTCTTTGTCTAGCGCTAAATAAATACGATAATGACCGCAAACTAACCAATTCTGACTCATTTTGCTGCTGCACATTTCAAATGAGCAGAAATAATAAAACCCAACTACTGACACACACAATGTTAAAACACTTCAATAGAGTCATTTTTTTTTTACCTTCTTCATCCTCATGCTGCGTCTCTCCGAGGCGTTCCTGACAAACGGAGACTTCTTGGAGAGCGTTGAGCTGTCGCTGTCGCTGCGGTTAATCTGAGAAACGACACGGACACATATTTAAAGTCTGTGTAAAGTAAGAATAAATATGTGTTCTGAGTTTGACATACCACAGAAAAGTGTGTTGTTAACCACCCTGCCAAATTTAAATGATTAAAAAAATCACCAAATATATAAAATTAGGCTTCAAAGTTATGTAAAAATCAGCCTCTTTCTCTGCTCCCAAACGCTGAAGCCCCGCCCCCTACCAAGTGTCACCTGTCAATCAAAGTCACCACCTCTACCAGAAACATGGACGCTACGTCTGAGAGCTTGCTGCGGCTAACTTGGCTGCTAGCTCGGCGGCTAACTCGGCATCTAACTTGAAGTTTAACTCGGCGTCTAACTCAGCTGCTAACTCGGCGGCTAACTCGGCTGCTAGCTCGGCTGCTAACTCGGCTGCTAGCTTGGCAGCTAACTCTGCGGTTAACTCAGCTGCTAGCTCGGCGGCTAACTCAGCTGCTAGGCAGGTTAACCACTGAGCAGTGCAGACTCTTGGTCTTATATAGTAGGGGAGTAGCCCTTTTTTGCAGGGTCAGAAAATCAGGAAAAATGAGAGGCTGAGAAACAGTTTAAGGCTCTATCTGCATAGTTATCATCCTTTTCACATGTTTTCTATAATTTTCCAACATGTAGAATATGTTTAGAAGTAAATCAATGAACTGACTTCACACAGACTTCAGGAGACAGACAGGAGGAGGATAAAAAGGTGAGCTGTGCCGTCTGTTACCCTGCAGATGTACTGGCTCTGAGGGCCGGGGGAGAACGTCTTGGAGCGGATGATTGTGTTCCCCCTCATGAAGAGGTTCTGCTGGGGAACGTCCGGCCGCCTCTCCTTAGGACGAACCACCGACGAGTGATGAGACAACGACAAGCCGTCCATACTCGTCTCTTTGTTCACCTGGATGATGAAGAACGGACAGATGAGGAGGAGGAGGAGGAGGAGAGGGAATCATATTTTAATACAGCTCTATATCATCAGATACATGCAGTACACAGATAAACCACCAGGGGGCGTTTCAGTTCAACGCTGTCAATCACTGAGACACACTCTAGAGGCCTGGATACTTTTGCCCTTTTGCAGTATTTTCATTTTTGTTTTCAGTATTTTTTATCTTCCTTTGCAGTTCTTTTGTGTTTCTTCAAGATATTTGTGTCCTTCTTTGCAGTACTTTCATCTATTTGTAGTATTTTTGTCTTCTACTGCAGTATTTTTATCCTTCTTGTAGTATTTTTGTTTTCCTTTGTAGTAGTTTTGTCTTTCTTTACAGTATTTGTATCTTTCTTTGTAGTATTTTTGTCTTTTTTTGCAGTTTTTTTTCTTTGTTTGCAGTTTTTTTGTGTTTCTTCAAAGTATTTTTATCTTTCTTTGCAGTATTTATCTTTTTCTGCAGTATTTTTGTCTTTCTTTACAGTATTTTTGTGTTTTTTTTGCAGTATATATCTTTGCTTGCCATTTTTTTGTCTTTGTTTGCAGTTTTTTTGTGTTTCTTCAAAGTTTTTCTGTCCTCCTTTGCAGTATTTTTGACTTTATGTGCAGTGTTTTTGTCTTTCTTTGTCGTATTTCTGCTCAGAGAAATCTTGACTATCTCCAAGCAGTAAAAACTGATAATAGACCTGATGGGAGGAAATCATTAAAATGAACTAAAAGGACTTGTTTGTCTTCTTTTATCTGTTTTAATTCTCACTTTTTGAAATTATAAGAGCTGTTTTAATGTCTGACAGCAAAGAAAATTCTTATGTCAACTTCAATCTCTCAAGAAATCTTCAAAGTTAAAAGTTCTATCAAAAGACAGAACAAGAAGCCACCAACACAAAGAAGCTTAAGTTAACAACAGCTGTATCTCCGTCTCTCTCCTGATAACTCACCTTTTCTGTGATGGCCGCTGCTGCTGCTGCTGGAGGAGGCGGCGGAGGTTTGATCACCTTCTCCTCTTCCTCCCCTTCCCATTGGCTGCTGTCGGGATAAAACTCTTCGTCCTCCTCCATCGGCCCCTCGCCCTCCACACCGTTTCCTCCTTCTTCCTCCTCGTCATCGTCGAACACGTCCAGAGCGTCGCCGTGCCTTCGGAGAGAACGACGGAGAGACGGAAGTTAAAAAGACGACTAGTTTATTTCAGTAACGAGAGAGTGTAAAGATCAAACAGCATCGATGCAAAATTAAAACATCAATCATCATCTTTAAGACGTGCTTTTATTTTGAAATTCCCCCTTTTGCTTTTAAAGCTCTATTATAGTTGTTATAGTTTATTATCATCATATAGTGTCCAATAAAGGCAAAAAAGCCCCAAAAATAATCAAACTATTAAGAAACAAAGACAGTATGAGTAGATATGTGATGTTTAATAAGTTGATGGGGTGAAAAGAGACAGAAGTTTGAAAGGAAAGACTGAAAAAGAAAAGCTGAGTTTTAAAAGGAGAAGAGAGATTGGTCTCACCACTCGTCATCCTCAGGAGCTCCGACTCTTTCACTGCTGAAAACTCGAGTCTGAAACAAACAAAACATACATGAGCCGAGTCTTTATTAAAGCAGTAAAATAAAATAAAAACACAGTCTGACATAGTCTTTCTGTTGTTATTTTTCTGTTTTCTGTGAACTAAACATCTTTGGACTGACATTTTTCACCTATTTTATTTATATTGTATCAACCAAATGACAACTTTAGGCTTTAGGACTTTAAGAAATAAATACATGAATATAATCTGTTAAATGAGGAGAACCTGGACACAGAACAAATATTTTAATTAATAATATTTAATTTAAAGTCATAGCCTCGCCTGATATGAGTTAATATACTAGTCCAATTATTTAGCAGACTATTAACCATTAACCTGACTCACAGTTTCAGGTTTAATATGTGTGTTTTGTCATTCAAATAAAAGTAAATTGATAAAGTTTTGGAGTATAAAACATTCAAATAAATGACTCCAGTGTGACTTATTTACTGTTTTTTACTGTTAATATCTTTGGACTGTTGGTTGGGAAACACTTATCCACATTTTCCCCCTTTTTTTCTGACATTTTATCAACCAAACGACGACTAAAATGAATGAAGATAACCGTTAAATGAGGAGAAACCGGCCTCAGAACAAACACAGGACTTATTATTATTAATATCAGCCGACTGTAGTAGCAGCGGCCGTCCACCGGGTGGCCAGCGTTTACCGCGTCTGAGCCGGCGGCCGCTCTGCTCTCTTTGTCCTTGGTGGAGATCTCGGGCATGAAGGCGCGGCTCAGCAGGTTGTACCACTTGGTGCATCTCTCCTCCGAACAGCTGACGTCAGCCAGACTGATCTGAGCTCCCGCCTGGAGGAGGAGGAGGAGGAGGGAGAGGAGGAAGAGGAAGAGGAGGAGGGAGAGGAGGAGGAGGAGGAGGAGGAGGAGGAGGAGGGAGAGGAGGAGGAGAAGGAGTAGGAAGAGGAGGACGAGGAGGAGGAGGAGGAGGAGGGAGAGTAGGAGGAGGAGGAGGAGGAAGAGGAGAAGGAGGAGGAAGAGGAGAAGGAGGAGGAGGGAGAGTAGGAGGAGAAGAAGAGGAGGAGGAGGAAGAAAAGGAGGAAGAGGGAGAGTAGGAGGAGGAGGAGGAGGAAGAAGAAGAGGAAGAGGAAGAAGAGGAGAGGAAGAGGAGGAGGAGGAGGAAGAAAAGGAGAAGAGGAGGAGGAGAAAAGGAGAAAGAAAATTAAACAAACCTAAAAAAAACCCAGCTGATAACCCTCCAAAAAGAAACAGGAAGTGAACAGGAAGTGAACTCCTACTAAACCAGACAGTCTTCGTGGCGCCGACTTGCTGGTGTTGCAGACGTCGATCCTCAGGGTTTTCTGCCGCAGTGCATTGTGGGATATCTGCATGCCGAACACCTCGTTGAACTCCACGACGTCCTGAGGCAGAGAGCCGCGCGTCCTGAAGAGGCAGCGCGTTGCCTCGACGCACGGCAGCACCACGGCACGCACGTACCTGTGAGGAAGGAAGAGGAGGAAGAAAGAGGAAGAGGAGGAGGAGGAGGAGGAGGAGGAGGAGGAGGAGGAGGAGGAAGAAGGTATAAGTTTAGTCATGTGATGCTTTACTGTGACTTTAATCAATCACTCAAATATAAGAAACGCCGTCATAACGCTCCTTAATCTGCATAGAGGAATACACAGTCTACTAAAGAAAGAAAGAAAGAAGGAAAGAAGGAAAGAAGGAAGGAAGAAGGAAAGAAAGAAAGAAGGAAGTAAGGAAAGAAGGAAGAAAGGTAGGAAGAAAGAAAGAAGGAAGGAAAGATGGAAACAAGGAATGATGGAAACAAGGAACGAAGGAAGAAAGGGAGGAAGGAAGAAAGAAAGAAAGAAGAAAGAAAGAAAGAAGAAAAGAAAGAAAGAAAGAAGGAAAGAATGAAGGAAGGAAGGAAAGAAGGAAGAAAGGGAGGAAGGAAGACAGAAAGAAGGAAGAAAGGATAGAAGGAAGTAAGGAAGAAAGGGAGGAAGGAAGAAAGAAAGAAGGAAGGAAGGACGGAAGGAAGTAAGAAGGAAGGAAGGAAGGACAGAAGGAAGGAGGAAGGAAGGAAGGAAGGATGGAGGGAACATTTCCCCTAACAGCTGAAAACATGGTTAAACTCATCAAATGTAATAAGGAATGTAACTATTTCAGTTACTTTGATGAAGTAACTGAAATAGTTACATTACTTATTACATTCCGTAACCAGAGTAACCAGAATCCGTAACCATGGCAACCCTGGTAGTGATGACTCACTGATGACTCATAAGAAGCTCTTCTCATGTATAAACACTCAGACATAAAGTAGATAACTGATGATCAAACAGCGTCTGAAGACATTAAACTAACATTACTAACATAACACATGAACCTGAGTGTTTATTTTAACTGTTTGTTTTATTATATTTAAATATATTAACATGTTGATAAAGCTTTCAGATGAGTATTAGGCCCACGTGACTTTAATCTCGACATGTCTCTGTACTGTCTGCAGGTGTAACCATCCATATCTTTATTTTTGGATAGAGACAATGCTCATTAATGAACATCGATATTTAAACATCTCTGTAGTAAATAAATAGATAAAATACAAATGGAAGAGACAACACACACACACACAGCACAATACAATAATACACAATCAGACCCAGACAGGATGTAACAATGCAATAAAAAGTCATGTTCAACTTCTCGACATTTTGAGTTTAAACCAGACGGGGAGTTCTGGTCCTCTGAAATGAGGCCAACCAGGAAGTAAACTTAGAGCTGCATTCTATCAAAAGGCCACCAGGGGGCGACCGTCTCTATACAAGTCAATGGAGGAATT
>JAJDFG010001826.1:0-25661 GCA_021039105.1 Scomber colias
ATAAAGCTAATGGAATACTATTGTTCTAAATATTACATTTCATCTGGTTACCATGGAGACCAGGAAACATTTACATGTTTTAAATGAAGCCATTATTAGTATAAGTCCACTTAAACACACTGTAGCTGATACAATATTTAATATCTATCATTCTTTTGTGGTTACACCATTTGACATGTTCAGGAGCATTCAGTCTTACTTTTGGTAAAAAATGGTGCAAATGTCATTTAAATGATATAAAACCAACAAAAATACTAAATGTACAATTTAACAAACCTGATGCTGCTTTTAAACCTACTTTAAATATATTTCTGGATTTCTCATCTTGCAGACCCTTCAGGAATCAAACTGTAAATAAATTCCAGTTTTTAACTCGGAGGTGGAGAAAGTGTCTCTGTGTAATCTGATATCTGGTCACTGTGTCAGTTTCATGTTTCACTTCTAATCTGGCGTCACTATCAGCTGTGATCAGCATCTGCTTTGCAAAACTGTCACATCACTGTTAAACAATAATGATGATTTATGATGTGAGCGCTGTGTAAGCTTTAGGTAAAGATCATAATCTCAAATCTCTTCTTCTGTACTTTCACCTCTTAATATTTAGGTGCATTCACACTGAAGTATGGAAACATGCAGCACTGAAGTATTAAAGGTCTGCGTGTGTAGAAACGTGTGCAAACTTGACATCACCTGCAAAAAAATGTGCAAGCTGATCTACTAACGCAGCGCACTGAGATAACACACACTGTCCATTTAGTACATTTACCGTAATGAATGTAATATTAGTAGTTTACCGTAATGAGTGTTATATTAGTAGTTTACCGTAATGAATGTAATATTAGCAGTTTACCGTAATGAATGTAATATTAGTAGTTTACCGTAATGAATGTAATATTAGTAGTTTACCGTAATGAATGTAATATTAGTAGTTTACCGTAATGAATGTAATATCAGTAGTTTACCGTAATGAATGTAATATTAGTAGTTTACCGTAATGAATGTAATATTAGTAGTTTACCGTAATGAGTGTAATATTAGTAGTTTACCGTAATGAACGTAATATTAGTAGTTTACCATAATGTATGTAATATTAGTAGTTTACCATAATGAATGTAATATTAGTAGTTTACCGTAATGAATGTAATATTAGTAGTTTACCGTAATGAGTGTAATATTAGTAGTTTACCGTAATGAACGTAATATTAGTAGTTTACCATAATGTATGTAATATTAGTAGTTTACCGTAATGAATGTAATATTAGTAGTTTACCGTAATGAACGTAATATTAGTAGTTTACCGTAATGAATGTAATATTAGTAGTTTACCGTAATGAACGTAATATTAGTAGTTTACCGTAATGAATGTAATATCAGTAGTTTACCTTAATGAAGGTAATATTAGTAGTTTACCGTAATGAATGTAATATTAGTAGTTTACCTTAATGAATGTATTAGTAGTTTACCGTAATGAGTGTAATATTAGTAGTTTACCGTAATGAATGTAATATTAGTAGTTTACCGTAATGAATGTAATATTAGTAGTTTACCGTAATGAAAGTAATATTAGTAGTTTACCGTAATGAAAGTAATATTAGTAGTTTACCGTAATGAACGTAATATTAGTAGTTTACCGTAATGAATGTAATATCAGTAGTTTACCGTAATGAATGTAATATTAGCAGTTTACCGTAATGAATGTAATATCAGTAGTTTACCTTAATGAATGTAATATTAGCAGTTTACCGTAATGAATGTAATATCAGTAGTTTACCGTAATGTATGTAATATTAGTAGTTTACCGTAATGACTGTAATATTAGTAGTTTACCGTAATGAATGTAATAGTAGTAGTTTACCGTAATGAATGTAATATTAGTAGTTTACCGTAATGAATGTAATATTAGTAGTTTACCGTAATGAATGTAATATTAGTAGTTTACCGTAATGAATGTAATATTAGCAGTTTACCGTAATGAACATATTAGTAGTTTACCGTAATTAATGTAATATTAGTAGTTTACCGTAATGAATGTAATATTAGTAGTTTACCGTAATGAATGTAATATCAGTAGTTTACCGTAATGAATGTAATATTAGCAGTTTACCGTAATGAATGTAATATTAGTAGTTTACCCTAATGAATGTAATATCAGTAGTTTACCGTAATGAATGTAATATCAGTAGTTTACCGTAATGAATGTAATATCAGTAGTTTACCGTAATGAATGTAATATTAGTAGTTTACCGTAATGAATGTAATATTAGCAGTTTACCATAATGAATGTAATATTAGTAGTTTACCCTAATGAATGTAATATCAGTAGTTTACCGTAATGAATGTAATATCAGTAGTTTACCGTAATGAATGTAATATCAGTAGTTTACCGTAATGAATGTAATATTAGTAGTTTACCCTAATGAATGTAATATGAGGCACTTTTACAGCAGTGCGTAAAATACAGGGAGGAGAAAATATAAATATGTTATTTAGCACACACATTGTGATTTACCGAACCTGAAGGTAATGCTGCTGACAGTAACTGAGTCTATAAATAATAAGTTTGAAGGGCAGGTATTAACCAGCTGTTACTATGGAGACGAGGAGACAGAGGCACAATGGAGTTTTTCCACCTGTGTTGGAATATTTTGACCCATGTATTGACGTCGTTAAACAACTACAGCTGCTAGATGAAGATGTTGATGTTTGAGATGCACGCATTGTTCTTTTCACGCCTACTCGACCGTACCGTTCAGCCGCCAGTCGGAGGACATTTTAACCTCTCAAGCGTCGGCTGCATTGACTGTATAAAAGAAACAGACGTAACATCCGTGACGTCACCCATTGGTTTGTGGACTGCTGCTCGGAAGCCAATAGTTTCTAATCTAGGCAGCGCCATCTTGAAAATTTCAGGTGCATGCTGGGAAAAATAAAAACACGGATTCTACTTATATGGGCATGAGGCGGGGCCATGGGCGGAGCGGGGAGGTTGCTATGGTTATGAGGGCTGGATCTGGAGGACATTGGTCAATCAACCTGTCAATCAGGACGTAGCCACGCCCTAATGCATACCCTGCTTTATCGTCACATATAAAATCAGGGAGGCCAAAATGTCCCAAATGAACATCATACTGCATTGAAGAAGGCTTTAAACTAGCGATTGAGACCATAAACACATTTTGAAAACGTTTACTGAGGTTAGAAATCAAGTGAGAAGTTGGTGAATTCTCCATTGACTTGTATAGAGACGGTCGCCCCCTGGTGGCCTTTTGATAGAATGCAGCTCTAAGTTACTTCCTGGTTGGCCTCATTTCAGAGGACCGGAGCTCCCCGCCTGGTTGTCTGACTGTTTCCTGAACAAACCGAACACGATTCAGTCGGTTAAAACGTGACGTTAAACTGAGGCGCTACCTTCCTCCGCTGCCACCCCGCCACAATAAAACATACCCTTTTGTTTTCCAAGCTTTGCTCTTAGTGGCGCCGCCAAACACTGAGAGCGGCGACACAAACTGTTTGGGACAAAACGGCGTCCCATCAAAACCAAATAGCAGCACTATCATCATCATCATCATCATCATCATCATCATCATCATGCTGCTATCACTATCACTCAGCTCTCTGCTACATGACGCCTACTTAGGATGCACTTCTGGGGTTTGATGTCTCTCTGTCTGGCACCCATTTCCTCTCCTGTGTGAAGGCAGTGACACCTGGGAAGATTGAACATCGCCCCCCCCCTCTCTGCCCCCCCTCCGCCCCCCCCCTCCCCGCTCAGGCGCTTCCTTTTGTCACACAAAATATGTTTCGCTATTTGGCGGCGCCATTAGAAAGAGGTTTTTTTTTCTCCCCCCACCTCTCTCTTTCTTTTTTTTTTTTTTTTTTTTTTAGCATTGTTACGTTAGCGAGTATTCATATCACTCTTCTTCTTCTGTCTGTCGGCTGCAGCGAGCGAGGTTGGGGGGACAGCGGGGGCACGGCGGCGGAGCGGAGATGCATTAGCGGCGTTTTAGATGCGGCCGGGGCTGACAGCAGATATTAGCAGCGGGGGGATTTCTCCTGTGTGCCTTTTGTCAGAGAGCTGTCAGTCTATCAGCTCGTCTAACTTCTGCAGGCTGTTAACTGGGTTTGCCGAAATTGGCTTGTGAGTATTAGGACAATAGCAACAGCAGCGGGGACCTGAGGAGGGGGGGGGGGGGGGGGGGTGGTGGGGGCTGTCAGGGTGAGTTAAGTGGATATATTTTGGAGATATATATATAAATGTGTGTGTCTGTGTGTGTGTGTGTGTGTGTGAGTGTGTGCACAGTGACAGAATAGAGGCTTGTTCTGCAGTGGAAGTCGTGATTCCTTACTGAGATCTAATGAGTCTCAGTGTGATTTCCTGCCTGTCTGCTTGGTGTGATTCATTTCTGCAGATCTGAACACAGAAATCAGGCCAAAACAAGCTTTTATAGACTCCTCAAACCTCCCAAACCTCCCAAACTACTGCAGATATAAAGTACTGTACAGCAGTTTCAGGGCTGTGTCCGAAATCACTCCCTATTTACTATGTAGTGCTAGAGGAGGGCACAAGGAAGGACAGATGGAGGGAAGGAAGAAAGAAAGGAAGGCCAGATGGAGGGAAAGAAGGAAGGAAGGAAGGACAGATCGATGGAAGGAATGAAAGAAGGAAGGAAGGACAGATCGATGGAAGGAATGAAGGAAGGAAGGAAGGACAGATCGATGGAAGGAATGAAAGAAGGAAGGAAGGACAGATCGATGGAATGAATGATGGAAGGAAGGAAGGAAGGACAGATGGAAGGAAGGAAGGAAGGAAGGAAGGACAGATGGAGGGAAGGAAGGAAGGAAGCAAGGAAGGAAGGAATGACATAAGGAGAGAACTACTAAAACTACTGTAGATATAAAGTACTGTGCAGCAGTTTCAGGGCTGTGTGTGAAATCACTTCCTGTTTACTATGTAGTGCTAGAGGAGGGCGACGTGGCAAAGATATAATATCAGGATATTTCAGGCTCGACGATCTTATCACGATTCTTTTTCATGTTTGTTTATCGCCTTTCAGATAATGACTGAGCTGTGTCTCAGGTTAGGACGGGGGGCCACATGATCTGATGTGGGCCGGATCATTAACAATAAGGAAGGAAGGAAGGAAGGAAGGAAGGAAAGTTGGCCGGATTGGACCCCTTGGCGGACAGAAGAAGAAGAGGACGGACGCGTGAGATCTGCCGGGTGGGAACAATGTGAGTCGAGTTTTCACATCCGCTCGAGAACATTCACATCACAGAAGTCACTGATTTACATTTTACACACACACACACACACACACACACACACACACACACACACACACACACACACACACACACACAGTTTGTTTTTTGTGTGTGTGTGTGTGTGGGGGGGGGGGGGGGTTTGTTTGAAATTTGCATTTAAACATTGAAACATTGAAACATGGAAACAGACAGCAGCTGATAGATTACTAGTTACTCTGTTTAAAATGTAATCCTTCCTTCCCTCCATCTGTCTGTCCTTCCTTCCTTCTGTCCTTCCTTCCTTCCATCCTTCCTTCCTTCCATCTGTCCTTCCTTCCTTCCTTCCATCTGCCCTTCCTGCCTTCCTTCCATCATCCATCTGTGCGTCCGTCTGTCCTTTCTTCCTTCCTTCCTTCCCTCCTTCCTTCCTTCTGTCCTTCCTTCCTTCCATCTATCCTTCTTTCCTTCCTTCCTTCTGTCCTTCCTTCCTTCTGTCCTTCCTTCCTTCCATCTGTCCTTCCTTCCTTCCTTCCTTCCATCTGTCCTTCCTTCCTTCCTTCCTTCCATCTGTCCTTCCTTCCTTCCTTTCTGTCCTTCCTTCCTTCCTTCCTTCCTTCCTTCCTTCCTTCCATCCATCTGTCCTTCCTTCCTTCCTTTCCTTCCCTCCTTCCTACCTTCCTTCCTTCCATCGATCTGCCTTCTTTCCCTCCATCTGGCCTTTCTTTCTTCCTCTCTTTCTTTCTTTCTTTCTTTCTTTCTTTCTTCCTTCCTTCTTTACTCCATCTGTCCTTCCTTCCTTCTTTTCCTTCCTTCCTTCCTTCCTTCCCTTTCTCTTGCATACATTAGTTTCAGATTTTTAGTTTTGCTGTTTTTGTTCCTCTCCTTTCTATCATCCCTCGTTCTTTCTTATTATCAGCTTGTCAATCAACCATGAAACACTTTGACCTTCATTAACCTGAACGAGATCTGTTTATAGACGAGAGCATGAACATCAGAAAGTCTAACTGACTCAACTTTCACTAAAGTAAAAACAGACTTCCTCTTTTCTGCTACCTGAATGTTTTAGTTTGTCTCTTTCTAACCTGTTTTGTCTTTTTTAAATCTACTTTAACTCGTGTTTTTACCCTAACCCTTTAAATTAACTTTTTCTCTTTTTCTCTCTATTTTACTTTTTTATCATTTTTATTTTCTCTTCTGTTTTTGTTCTTCTCGGTCTCTACACTCGTTCTGTGTTATTATCAGCTTGTCAATCATCTGTGAAGCACTTTGACTGACATTAACCTTCTTTCCTCCCTCCCTCCTACCTTCCTTCCTTCCATCCTTTCTCCTTTCCTTCCTTCAATCATGTGTGAAACACTTTGACCGACGTTAACCTTCTTTCCTCCCTCCGTCCTACCTTCCTTCCTTCCATCCTTTCTCCTTTCCTTCCTTCAATCATGTGTGAAGCACTTTGACCGACGTTAACCTGAATGAATGAAAGCTGCTGTAAAGATGTTAAAGTTATATATTAACCATTTATGTCTGTTTTGACTGTTCTGTCTTTCTTTCCTCCTAACTTCCTTCCTTACATTCCTTTCCTTCCTTCTTCCTCCCTCCCTCCTTCCTCCATTCCTTCCTTCCTTCTTTTGTCCGTCCTTCCGTCCTTCCCTCCTAGCTCCTTCCTTCTTCCTGCCTTCCTTTCTTTCCTTCCTCCCTCTCTCCTTCCTTCTTCCTGCCTTCCTCCCTTCCATCCTTTCTCCTTTCCTTTCCTCCCTTCCATCCTTTCTCATTTTTTATCAGTCTTATTTTCTCTTCTCTTTTTGTTCTTCTCGGTCTACACTCTCGTCTGTGAAGCACTTTGACCGACGTTAACCTGAATGAATGAACGCTGCTGTGTGAAGTCTATAAAAGAAAGCCAATAAAGATGTTAAAGTTATATATTAACCATTTATGTCTTTAATACTGTGTTGTGTCTGTCTGTACTGTGTGAACTTCAGCTGACCCGTCTGTTTTGACTGTTCTTTCTTTCTTTGCTCCCTTCTTTTCTCCCTCCCTCACTCCTTCCTTCTTTCCTCCCTCCCTCCTACCTTCCTTCCTTCCTTCTTTTGTCCATCCTTCCTTCCTTCCCTCCTACCTTCTCAACTCAACTCAACTCAACTTTATTTATAAAGCACTTTAAAACAACCACAGCTGAAACAAAGTGCTGTACATAAATAGATAAAACAACACAGGAATGTAAAAAACAATTAACAGGAAATAAATACTAAGATATTAAAAATATATATAATATATATTAAATTGTTAAAACAAACAAACAAACCATAAAACAGTAAAACAGGAGCAGAGTCTCATGCAGGGTTGAAAGCCAAGGAATAAAAATGGGTTTCAAGACGAGTTTTAAAAACAGACAGTGAGGAGGCTTGTCTAATATTTAAAGGAAGCTCGTTCCATAGTTTAGGAGCAGCTACAGAAAATGCTCTATCCCCTCTGAGCTTCCGCTTTGACCTCGGTACCTCCAGGAGCAGCAGATCAGCTGACCTGACCTTTGACCTCGGTACCTCCAGGAGCAGCAGATCAGCTGACCTGAGGCACCGAGCAGGAGCGTGGGGGTGAAGGAGCTCGGAGAGGTAGAGCGGGGCCAGTCCATTTAAAGATTTAAGAACAAATCAAAGAATCTTAAAATGGATTCTAAAGTGCTCAGGTAGCCAGTGGAGGGATGCAAGGATGGGCGTTATGTGCTCAGGTAGCCAGTGGAGGTAGGCCAGGATGGAGTCATGTGCTCAGGTAGCCAGTGGAGGGAGGCCAGGATGGGCGTTATGTGCTCAGGTAGCCAGTGGAGGGAGGAGCCAGGATGGGCGTTATGTGCTCAGGTAGCCAGTGGAGGTAGGCCAGGATGGGCGTTATGTGCTCAGGTAGCCAGTGGAGGGAGGCCAGGATGGGCGTTATGTGCTCAGGTAGCCAGTGGAGGTAGGCCAGGATGGGCGTTATGTGCTCAGGTAGCCAGTGGAGGGATGCAAGGATGGGCGTTATGTGCTCAGGTAGCCAGTGGAGGGATGCAAGGATGGGCGTTATGTGCTCAGGTAGCCAGTGGAGGGAGGCCAGGATGGGCGTTATGTGCTCAGGTAGCCAGTGGAGGGAGGCCAGGATGGGAGTTATGTGCTCAGGTAGCCAGTGGAGGTAGGCCAGGATGGAGTCATGTGCTCAGGTAGCCAGTGGAGGGAGGCCAGGATGGAGTCATGTGCTCAGGTAGCCAGTGGAGGGAGGCCAGGATGGGCGTTATGTGCTCAGGTAGCCAGTGGAGGGAGGCCAGGATGGGCGTTATGTGCTCAGGTAGCCAGTGGAGGGAGGCCAGGATGGGCGTTATGTGCTCAGGTAGCCAGTGGAGGTAGGCCAGGATGGGCGTTATGTGCTCAGGTAGCCAGTGGAGGGAGGCCAGGATGGGCGTTATGTGCTCAGGTAGCCAGTGGAGGGAGGCCAGGATAGGCGTTATGTGCTCAGGTAGCCAGTGGAGGGAGGCCAGGATGGAGTCATGTGCTCAGGTAGCCAGTGGAGGGAGGCCAGGATGGGCGTTATGTGCTCAGGTAGCCAGTGGAGGTAGGCCAGGATGGGCGTTATGTGCTCAGGTAGCCAGTGGAGGGAGGCCAGGATGGGCGTTATGTGCACAGGTAGCCAGTGGAGGGAGGCCAGGATGGGCGTTATGTGCTCAGGTAGCCAGTGGAGGGAGGCCAGGATGGGCGTTATGTGCTCAGGTAGCCAGTGGAGGTAGGCCAGGATGGGCGTTATGTGCTCAGGTAGCCAGTGGAGGTAGGCCAGGATGGAGTCATGTGCTCAGGTAGCCAGTGGAGGGAGGCCAGGATGGGCGTTATGTGCTCAGGTAGCCAGTGGAGGGAGGCCAGGATGGGCGTTATGTGCTCAGGTAGCCAGTGGAGGGATGCCAGGATAGGCGTTATGTGCTCAGGTAGCCAGTGGAGGGAGGCCAGGATGGGCATTATGTGCTCAGGTAGCCAGTGGAGGGAGGCCAGGATGGAGTCGTGCTCAGGTAGCCAGTGGAGGGAGGCCAGGATGGAGTCATGTGCTCAGGTAGCCAGTGGAGGTAGGCCAGGATGGGCGTTATGTGCTCATGTAGCCAGTGGAGGTAGGCCAGGATGGAGTCATGTGCTCAGGTAGCCAGTGGAGGGAGGCCAGGATGGGCGTTATGTGCTCAGGTAGCCAGTGGAGGGAGGCCAGGATGGGCGTTATGTGCTCAGGTAGCCAGTGGAGGGATGCCAGGATGGGCATTATGTGCTCAGGTAGCCAGTGGAGGGATGCCAGGATGGGCATTATGTGCTCAGGTAGCCAGTGGAGGGAGGCCAGGATGGGAGTTATGTGCTCAGGTAGCCAGTGGAGGGATGCCAGGATGGGCATTATGTGCTCAGGTAGCCAGTGGAGGGAGGCCAGGATGGAGTCGTGCTCAGGTAGCCAGTGGAGGGAGGCCAGGATGGAGTCATGTGCTAAGGTAGCCAGTGGAGGGATGCCAGGATGGGCGTTATGTGCTCATGTAGCCAGTGGAGGTAGGCCAGGATGGAGTCATGTGCTCAGGTAGCCAGTGGAGGGAGGCCAGGATGGGCGTTATGTGCACAGGTAGCCAGTGGAGGGAGGCCAGGATGGGCGTTATGTGCTCAGCTAGCCAGTGGAGGTAGACCAGGATGGGCGTTATGTGCTCAGGTAGCCAGTGGAGGTAGGCCAGGATGGGCGTTATGTGCTCAGGTAGCCAGTGGAGGTAGGCCAGGATGGGCGTTATGTGCTCAGGTAGCCAGTGGAGGGAGGCCAGGATGGAGTCATGTGCTCAGGTAGCCAGTGGAGGGAGGCCAGGATGGAGTCATGTGCTCAGATAGCCAGTGGAGGGAGGCCAGGATGGAGTCATGTGCTCAGATAGCCAGTGGAGGTAGGCCAGGACGGGTGTTATGTGCTCAGGTAGCCAGTGGAGGTAGGCCAGGATGGAGTCATGTGCTCAGGTAGCCAGTGGAGGGAGTCCAGGATGGGCGTTATGTGCTCAGGTAGCCAGTGGAGGGAGGCCAGGATGGGCGTTATGTGCTCAGGTAGCCAGTGGAGGGAGGCCAGGATGGGTGTTATGTGCTCAGGTAGCCAGTGGAGGGAGGAGCCAGGATGGGCGTTATGTGCTCAGGTAGCCAGTGGAGGTAGGCCAGGATGGGCGTTATGTGCTCAGGTAGCCAGTGGAGGGAGGAGCCAGGATGGGCGTTATGTGCTCAGGTAGCCAGTGGAGGTAGGCCAGGATGGAGTCATGTGCTCAGGTAGCCAGTGGAGGGAGGCCAGGATGGGCGTTATGTGCTCAGGTAGCCAGTGGAGGGAGGCCAGGATGGGCGTTATGTGCTCCCTCTCACGTACTCCAGTTAAGAGGCGAGCGGCTGCATTTTGCACCTTCCTTCCTTCCTACCTTCCTTCCTGCCTCGTTTCCTTCCTTCTTTCCTCCTTTCCTTCCTTCTTCCTCCCTTTTATCCTTCCTTCTTCCTCCCTTCCATCCTTTTTCCTTTCCTTCCTTCTTCCTCCCTTCCTCCCCTCCATCCTTCCTTCGTCCTCCCTTCCTTCCACCCTCCTTTCCTTCCTCCCTTCCATCCTTCCTTCCTCCCTCCTTTCCTTCCTTCTTCCTGCCTTCCTTTCCTCCCTTCCATCCTTTCTCCTTTCCTTCCTTTCCTCAACAGGAGGGTTAATGCTGTATTGTGTCTGTCTGTACTGTGTGAACTTCAGCTGTAATCAATCAAATAGAAAAAGGGAAAACTGAAAACTGACAGCAGAAGAAGAACCAGCTGATGGTTTCTTCACATTTGGAGGATTTTTTTTTTTAGGGAACGAGACAGAAGAAGTAGTTTCGTTCTGACGTCTTCGGTCCAGAAATGTTTGAGTCACAGCTAAAGAAACAGAGAGAGGAGGGAGGTCAGGCCAGCGCTGATGTATGATCCTGTAATGAGCTGAACTATCGGCTGCTGACGGAGACGAGGAATATGTTCAGCACACACACACACACACACACACACTCACACACACACACACACACACACACCCTGTCCCCGGTGTGTGATCCATTGTGTGTGTGCTGAGTGAGTGTGAAGGTTCGGTCCTAAACACAGCGGCCGATAGATCAGACGGAGCTGAAGTTTGACTCCAAACATTCGGCGGGATCAGCCGGAGGTCGACGTCTCTCCCGAGCTCTCAACGTTACACCGCCAACAATACCAACCACAGAAGAAGAAGATGGAGAAGAAGAAGAAGAAGAGCGATTACCAACAGACAGACAACTGTGTCTCATTTGGATCTGCTGATTAAAGTTCATCAGTAAATATTAAGACCTATCCATCAGCGGCAGGGTTCAGGATCTGTGTGACATGTTCAACACACGAGGAGAAACCTGCTCTCAGCCAGCTGTGCAGCAAATACTCACATCCTTCACCGGACTGAGATCTCCCACAACAAAGTCTAAGCAGCGACGTTCACTCAAAGCATGAGAGTAAAAGTTCTTGTTTCTGCAGAGCATCGGCTGCTGTGACTGAGATTAAATGAGCCGTGAAAAGAAAGAAGAAAACAAACAAACGATCTGTCACACAAAGTTTCATTCAGACGTCTCTCTCTGAACGTTTCCTGTTTGGTCAAAAAAAAAAAGGATTCATTTGGTGAAACTGCAAAATACGGGAAACAATGACTAGTACTAGTACCTCTAACTGTACTGCAGTAAAGTACTAGTACCTCTAACTGTACTGCAGTAAAGTACTAGTACCTCAAACTGTACTACAGTAAAGTACTAGTACCTCAAACTGTACTACAGTATAGTACTAGTACCTCAAATTGTACTACAATAAAGTACTAGTACCTCAAACAGTACTACAGTAAAGTACTAGTACCTCTAACTGTACTACAGGAAAGTATTAGTACCTCAAATTGTACTACAGTAAAGTACTAGTACCTCAAACTGTAGTAAATGCACATGTATACAGCGTTGGTCATAAGTATTATGAGCACTGCAACACATTTCATATTTTAATCATGTTGTTTGTGTTTGAAATACCAGCAAATAAAACGAAAGTTCATCTTATCCAGAAACTCTGCTGATAAATGTCGACCTTTGACAGACACATGATCCTCTGTAGAAACTGTCAGCAGCAGTACTGGAAGAAGTACTCAGATACTTTACTGCAGTAAAATATAGTTTCACATTTTTGAATGAGAAGAAAACACTTTGATCACTATTGATAAAAATCATCTTTATTGATTATTGAAGCTTCAGATTGTTGACACATCCAATCAGTAAAGTGTGATCAATGATTTCATGTTCAGATTGACTTCATCCACACAGTCAGTTAGTGTAACCCAGAATGTCAGCTATGTACAAGAACATCATTAATGGTTATTATCATGATCATTACAGTTTGATTGAACATTTCTTTATGAATTTACAAAGTGATGAGAACAAAATATCTGTGATGAAGGAAGTTCTGCTGTTTTCTCTGTTTAAGAAACAACAGACACAAATACATCAATACAAACATGAAACTAACATTTAGAACAAAGAGAAGTTCACATTTCCATCTGAAGAAATGTCAGTGAAGGTTAAAAACATGGTGATGAGCAGTGAGAGTCTCCATGGATAAAAACACACAGGAAAAAGTCACATTTAAAGAAAATGATAATATAAACGACACATACATAAAGTTAATAAAGTGTTGAATATCCCTATTAGCATGTCAGCTGATCTCTGAGCAGCTCAGAAACATGGAGACAAAAACATGAAGAATTACAACATCTGACACATGAAGTCTGAAATGACTTCTGTCTATTTCACTTTACACAACTCAGCTGTGGATCCA
Organism: Scomber colias; assembly: GCA_021039105.1. Taxonomy (NCBI): domain Eukaryota; kingdom Metazoa; phylum Chordata; class Actinopteri; order Scombriformes; family Scombridae; genus Scomber; species Scomber colias. The sequence continues at coordinate 13,080 of JAJDFG010001826.1, forward strand.
AAACCAAAGTCAAAATAAAGCCTAAGTCCAGCATAGAGAGGCTGAGTGAATGTGGTCTGGACTCTGTGGAGGAGAGTCATGGTTTCAGAGACGCTGTAGAAGGACAGAATACCTGCTCTGTGATCCAGGTACACTCCGACTCTGGAGGAACGAGGACCTGAGACGGGAGTTTTAATGTTGTTGAACGAAAATTCACACCTGTTAGTGGAACAATGTAAAGACCAAGATTTGTCATTACGTCCAAATACAGATTCATCTCCTGATCTGCTGATATTCTTGTATGTGACTGCTACATCAACTCCCCATCCTCCTCTCCACTCCACCTCCCAGTAACAACGTCCAGTCAGACTCTCTCTACTCAGGACCTGACACCTATCAGTGAATCTGTCTGTGTGACTAGAATAAAACTGATGTTTACTCATACGTTTTACTTTTCTGTTCCCCTCAGATAATAACAGCTCTGTGTTTGCTGTGTTTGGATCCAGAGTAATTTCACGTGAATATCTTAAGAACTCAGCTCTGGTCTTGGGTTCTGGTTGTGGCAGTAAAACGTCCACTTCATTCACTGTCTGTAAGATGTTTGTCCATTTATCCCTCAGGAGGTCCTGTAGTTTATCTCTGAGCTTTGACACAGCTGCTGTCACATCCTCAAAATATCTCAGAGGACGGATATTGATGCTGGATGAGTCTGCAGGTTCACTGAGTTGTGACACTGAGGGGTAGTTGTGTAGAAACTGGTTGTGATCCTCTGTGTGTGAGAGCTGCTTCAGTTCAGCGTCTTTCCTCTTCAGCTCAGTGATCTCCTGCTGCATCTTCTTCTGAAGCTCTTTGACTCCACTCACTTCAGTTTCCTGCTGGGATCTGATCTGCTGCTTCACATCAAAGCGTCTTTTCTGGAGGAGACGGATCAGCTGAGTGAAGATCTTCTCACTGTCCTCCACTGCTTTATCAGCAGAGCGACTGACGGCTTCCACCTCCTGTTGAAGCAGCTTCACATCTTTCTCTCTGTCCTGGATTCTCTGCTGGATGTTTAGTCGACTCACCTCGAGCTCTCTCTGCCTCTCAGTCCTTTCTGCTGCAGCTGGGACTGTGTCGTGGCCTTTATGATCCTCCATAGTGCACAGATAACAGATACACTTCTTATCTGTACGGCAGAATATCTTCATCACCTCATCATGACGAGAGCAGATGTTCTCCTGGAGCTTCTCCGAGGGCTCCACCAGCTTGTGTTTCTTCAATTTGGTTGATTCAAAGTGAGGTTGGAGGTGATTCTCACAGTAAGAGATCAGACACTGCAGACAGGACTTGAAGGCTTTCACCTTCCTCCCAGTGCAGACATCACAGGCCACATCTTCAGGTCCAGCATAGCAGTGATCAGCAGGAGCAGCTTGGAGTCCAGTCTTCTTCAGCTGCTCCACTAAAGCTGCTAACATGGTGTTTTTCTTCAGGACAGGCCTCCGTCTGAAGGTCTGTCTGCACTGAGGGCAGCTGTAGATCCTCCTCTCATCCTCTCCATCCCAGAATCCTTTAATACAGCTCATACAGTAGCTGTGTCCACAGGGAATAGTCACCGGATCCTTCAGTAGATCCAGACAGATCGAACAAGAGAAGGTTTCTCGGTCCAGTTGATTGTTCTGCGCCATTTCAGCTCTCAGAGGCAACGACTGTCTGAGCTTCACTTCCTGATGAGTTTAATAAGTTTGAACTTTGATCTGAACACGTAATTCAGTCATAAATGCAGCCTGACAGCTCTGTGCTGCATCATATGTTGGTTACACCCATCCACAAACTGTAAATTTAAAGGGAGAGAACAATGAACTCTGATCCCAGAGTGGAGCTTGTTGTGTTTAAAGCTTTATTGATCATTGTATCAGTAAAGCTTTAATACTGTATCAATATGAAATAAAACCTGCAACACATTTATATTTGAATCATGTTGTTTGTGTTTGAAATACAAGCAAATAAAACCAAAGTTCATCTTATCCAGAAACTCTGCTGATAAATGTCGACCTTTGACAGTCACATGATCCTCTGTAGAAACTGTCAGCAGCAGTACTGGAAGAAGTACTCAGATACTATACTGCAGTAAAAGTACTACTACTGCAATGTACAAATACTCTAGTAAAAGTAAAAGTACTGCAGTATTATAGTGATGTAGTATGCAGTATTACAGTAAAAGTACTGCAGTATTATAGTGATGTAGTATGCAGTATTACAGTAAAAGTACTGCAGTATTTATGCACTACTTTATATACAGTTAGCTAGTTTATACTACTTTATACACAGTTAGCTAGTTTATACTACTTTATATACAGTTAGCTAGTTTATACTACTTTATATACAGTTAGCTAGTTTATACTACTTTATATACAGTTAGCTAGTTTATACTACTTTATACAGTTAGCTAGTTTATACTACTTTATACAGTTAGCTAGTTTACACTACTTTATATACAGTTAGCTAGTTTATACTACTTTATACAGTTAGCTAGTTTATACTACTTTATACAGTTAGCTAGTTTATACTACTTTATATACAGTTAGCTAGTTTATACTACTTTATACAGTTAGCTAGTTTACACTACTTTATATACAGTTAGCTAGTTTATACTACTTTATATACAGTTAGCTAGTTTATACTACTTTATATACAGTTAGCTAGTTTACACTACTTTATATACAGTTAGCTAGTTTATACTACTTTATATACAGTTAGCTAGTTTATACTACTTTATATACAGTTAGCTAGTTTACACTACTTTATATACAGTTAGCTAGTTTATACTTCTTTATACAGTTAGCTAGTTTATACTACTTTATATACAGTTAGCTAGTTTATACTACTTTATATACAGTTAGCTAGTTTATACTACTTTATACAGTTAGCTAGTTTATACTGCTTTATATACAGTTAGCTAGTTTATACTACTTTATATACAGTTAGCTAGTTTACACTACTTTATATACAGTTAGCTAGTTTATACTACTTTATATACAGTTAGCTAGTTTATACTACTTTATATACAGTTAGCTAGTTTATACTACTTTATATACAGTTAGCTAGTTTATACTACTTTATATACGGTTAGCTAGTTTATACTACTTTATATACAGTTAGCTAGTTTATACTACTTTATATACAGTTAGCTAGTTTACACTACTTTATATACAGTTAGCTAGTTTATACTACTTTATATACAGTTAGCTAGTTTACACTACTTTATATACAGTTAGCTAGTTTATACTACTTTATATACAGTTAGCTAGTTTAGTCCAGTGGTTCCCAACCTAGGGTGGGGCCCCTCCAAAGGGTCAGCAGATAAATGTGAGGGCTGCTGAGATGATTAATGGGAAAGAAGAAAAAACAAAGTTCTGATTCACAAATGTGTTTTCAGTTTTTGGACTTTTTCTCTAATCTTTGATTTCTGCTGAAATATTGGATCATTTGAACATTTATTGAAATGAAAGCATGTGAGAAGTTTAGAGGGAAGAATCAGTATTTGGTGGAGCCTGTTAACAACTCATAGACATCTGAAATGTGAGCCGACTACACACTGCTGACTGGTTTCATCTTTAACAATGTGTTGTATTTTAAAAGCTTGTTATATTTTCCATTGTGTCAAATCTGCATCTGAAAAGTAACTAAAGCTGTTAAATAAATGTAGTGGAGTAGAAAGTACCTCACATGGAAATACTACAGTAAAGTACTAGTACCTCAAACTGTACTACAGTAAAGTACTAGTACCTCAAACTGTACTACAGTAAAGTATAAGTACCTCAAACTGTACTACAGTAAAGTACTAGTACCTCAAACTGTACTACAGTAAAGTACAAGTACCTCAAACTGGCTACTAGCTGTTAAATATAAATGTAGTGGAGTAGAAAGTACAACATTTTCCCTCTGAGATGAAGTATAAAGTCAGGTTGTGTCATTGGGAGCGACGGAGTGTAAATCTGACACACAGACAGAAGTCACATGAATAGATTAACGCTGCGCTGAGCCCTCGGGTGAGTGTCAGCTCTGCCCTCGGGTGAGTGTCAGCTCTGCCCTCGGGTGAGTGTCAGCGTGTTTCCCTCCCATATTTACCCACATTTAAATACTGAAAGCAACACTCACACATGGTTCATGAATAAGTGTGTGAACGTGTAAATCAGCATGCATATATACATGGATTGTATGTCTGTGTGTAAAGGAACACATGGGAACACAGAAACACGCTGCATGTGATTATTATGGGATGGATGTGCAGATGCATGACGAGCCTTTAGAGGCCTACGTTTCCCATAATCCCTCTGGACTACCTTCCCTCCTCCTTTCCTTTCCTAACACCTTATCTCCTTATCCCATTTATTATATGTCTCCTATCTCCTTGTTTCTGATCCTACTGTCTCCTTTCCTTTCCTTTCCTTTCCTTTCTTTTCCTTTCCTTTCCTTTCCTACCACCTTATCTCCTTATCCCATTTATTACCTTCTCATTTCTTGTCTCCTATCTCCTTGTTTCTGGTCCTACTGTCTCCTTTCCTTTCCTTTCCTTTCCTTTCCTACCACCTTATCTCCTCATCCCATTTATTACCTTCTCATTTCTCGTCTCCTATCTCCTTGTTTCTGATCCTACTGTCTCCTTTCCTTTCCTTCATGAATAAGTGTGTGAACGTGTAAATCAGCATGCATATATACATGGATGTATGTCTGTGTGTAAAGGAACACATGGGAACACAGAAACACGCTGCATGTGATTATTATGGGCTGGATGTGCAGATGCATGACGAGCCTTTAGAGGCCTACGTTTCCCATAATCCCTCTGGACTCTGGCAGGAAACACACACGTGGAGGCGGACGGTGAGATAACGAGTGTGACGAGTTCAGCTGATTGTTGTTTTCTTGCATCCTCATTTCCTTCCTAACACCTTATCTCCTCATTCCATTTATTATATGTCTCCTATCTCCTTGTGTCTGATCCTACTGTCTTGTTTCCTCTCTTCTTATCTACTCTCCTCTTCTTTTTCACCCTTACCTCCTCTTTTCCTTTCCTAATAGCCTCTTATCTCCTTCCCTACATCCTTTCACTACTTTCTCGTCTCCTATCTCCTTTCCTTTCCTTTCCTACCACCTTATCTCCTTATCCCATTTAAAAGCTCAGAAATGACTAAATGATTCTTCTTCTTCTTCGTTGGTCTCTTCCAGCACTGTTTCCTGTCAGTGAATCTCATTTTAAAGCTCAGAAACATCCAAAATTCATCAGTTTAAAAGAGACTAAACTAAAGAAACTCAGAATTACAGATTTCACTGAGTCATTTTCTAAGTTGCTAAATTCTTTCATTTCTCGTCCAAAAACTTGCGTCACTTTTTTTTTTTGGGGGGGGGGGGGGGGGGGGGGTATAAACGGTTGAGTTGATTTCCTGCCCTATTCATTCCTCTAGGAGAAAAAAAAAAAAAACTCTTCTTCTTTCCTTCACAGCACTTTCTCTTCATCTTTCATCTTCTTTCTCCTTTCTTTCTTTCTTATCTACTCTCCTCTTCTTTTATACCCCCCTCTCTTTCACTCTTATCTCCTTTCCTTTCCTACATCCTTTCACTACTTTCTCGTCTCCTATCTCCTTGTTTCTGATCCTACTGTCTTGTTTCCTTTCTTTCCTTTCCTTTCCTAACACCTTATCTCCTTATCCTATTTATTACTCTCTCATTTCTCATCTCCTATCTCCTTGTTTCTGATCCTACTGTCTCCTTTCCTTTCCTAACACCTTATCTTATCCCATGTATTACCTTCTCATTTCTCGTCTCCTATCTCCTTGTTTCAATTCTTTCATTTCTCGTCTAAAAACTTGCGTCACTTTTTTTTTGGGGGGGGGCGGGGGGGGGGGGGGGGGGGGGGGGGTCGGTATAAACGGTTGAGTTGATTTCCTGCCCTGAGAAGTTTGCATGAATACGAGCCTGCAGGTGTCGCGGTGAGAAATGTGAGGAGGATTCATTCCTCTAGGAGAAGAAAAAAAAAACAAAAAAACTCTTCTTCTCTTCTTCACAGCGCTTTCTCTTCATCTTTCTTTACCTCCTCACCAGCAAACAAAGCACACAAAAACACACACTCAGTCACAGAGAGCTGCTGAACGAGGTGGAGAGACATTCACAGGGAGGAAGAAAGAAAAGAGAAGAGAGAGAGAGGAGGGAGGGAGAGAGGTAGGAGAGGAGGAGGGAGGGGGACTTTTAGCCAGGAGGTCAAAGGTCAGGGGCCCTTAAACCAACACTTTGGCCTTCTAAAGCTCACAGCAATTACCTCTCAGACACACACACACACACACACACACACACACACACACACACACACACACACACACACACACACACACACACACACACACTCTGAGAGGGAGAATAGACTCGATTCAAGCAGCAGCACCAATTAATGCTGGTGGAAATGGCTGAAAGAGAGAGAGGCCATGGACACAATCACGGTCACTTATTGAAAGGAGGGGTAGGCAAAAGGGGGGGGTGGGCGGGGGGGGCTGCCTGAGAACGAAACGAGAGAGAGAGAGAGAGAGAGAGAGAGAGAGAGCTAGAGAGAGAGAAAAGACGATTAAGCAAGAGGAGGAGGAGGAGGAGACAAATTAAGAGTGCAAATCGACTCTCTCGTCTTTCTCCATCGGAGCGAGTCTGTGTCTTTTCAGTCGGATAATGAGGCTGTCTTTACGCCGCCGCACAATGCCACACATCCACACATCCACGCCACATAACACGCTCGTCTCACCTTTGCTTAAGGCTTTTAAAAAGAAAGAAAAAAAAAACAACCCGTCAATAATTGGCTGCTTTGCATAGAGATAGAGGAGGCTGGTGGAGAGAGAGAAAAGAGAAAAAAAAAAAGGAGACAGCTGGTTGTTTTAACACGACAGGAATGCTGCAGGAAGAGAGGAGAGGAGAGAGAGAGAGGAGAGAGGAGAGAGGAGAGGAGAGGAGAGAGAGAGGAGAGAGAGAGGAGAAGAGAGTAGAGAGAGGAGAGAGGAGAGAGAGAGGAGAAAAGAGAGAGGAGGAGAGAGAGAGGAGAGAGGAGAGGAGAGAGGAGAGAAAAGAGAGAAGAGGAGAAGAGGAGGAGAGAGGAGAGAGGAGAGAGAGAGGAGAGGAGAGAGGAGGAGAGGAGGAGAGGAGAGAGAGAGGAGAGAGGAGGAGAGGAGGAGAGGAGGAGAGGAGGAGAGGAGGAGAGGAGAGAGAGAGAGGAGAGAGAGGAGAGGAGGAGAGAGGAGAAGAGGAGAGGAGAGAGAGAGGAGGAGAGAGGAGAGAGAGAGGAGAGAGGAGGAGAAGAGGAGAGGAGAGGAGAGAGAGGAGAGATGAGGAGAGAGTAGAGAGAGAGGAGGAGAGAGGAGAGAGGAGGAGAAGAGGAGAGGAGAGGAGAGGAGAGGAGAGAAGAGAGGAGAGGAGGAGAGGAGGGAAGAGAGAGAGGAGAGAGAGGAGAGGGAGAGAAGAGAGGAGAGGAGGAGAGAGGAGGAGAAGAGGAGAGGAGAGGAGAGAAGGAGAGAGGAGAGGAGGAGAGAGAGAAGAGAGAGAAGAGAGGAGGAGAGAGGAGAGAAGAGAAAAGGAGGGAGGAGAGAGGAGGAGAAGAGAGAGGAGAGGAGAGAGAGGAGAGAAGAGAGAGGAGGAGAGAGAGAGGAGGAGAGGAGAGTGGGAGAGAGGAGAGGAGGAGGAGGGAGGAGAGGAGAGGGGAGAGAGGAGGAGAGAGGAGAGGAGAGAGGAGAGAGAGGAGAGAGAGAAAAGAGAGAGGAGGAGAGAGAGAGGAGAGAGAGAGGAGAGAGGAGAGAAGAGAGGAGAGAGAGGAGAGGGAGAGAAGAGAGGAGAGGAGGAGAGGAGAGAAGAGAGAGGAGGAGAAGAGGAGAGGAGAGAGAGAGAGGAGAGGAGGAGAGAGGAGAGAGAGAGGAGAAGAGAGTAGAGAGAGAGGAGAGAGGGGAGAGAGAGGACAGAGAGAGGAGAGAGGAGGAGGAGAGGAGGAGAGAGAGGAGAGAGGAGAGAGAGAGAGGAGAAGAGAGGAGAGAGAGAGGAGAGAGGAGGAGGAGAGGAGGAGAGAGAGGAGAGAGAGTGGAGAGAGAGGAGAGAGGAGAGAGAGAGAGGAGAAGAGAGTAGAGAGAGAGGAGAGAGAGAGGAGAGAGAGAGGAGAAGAGGAGAGGAGAGGAGAGAGGAGGAGAGAGAGGAGGAGAAAGGAGAGAGGAAGAGGAGAGAGGAGGAGAGAGGAGAGGAGGAGAGGAGAGAAGAGAGGAGAGAGGAGAGGAGGAAAGAGAGAAGAGAGGAGAGAGAGGAGAGAGAGGAGAGAGAGAGGAGAGAAGAGGAGGAGGAGAGAGGAGGAGAGAGGAGAGAAGAGAGAAGAGGAGGAGAGAGGAGGAGAAGAGGAGAGGGGAGAGAGGAGAGAGGAGGAGGAGAGGAGAGGAGAGAGGAGAGAAGAGAGGAGGAGAGAGGAGAGAGAGAGAGAGGTGAGGAGGAGAGAGAGAGGAGAGGAGAGAGAGAGGAGAGAGAGAGGAGAAGAGAGAGGGAGAGAGGAGAGGAGAGAGGAGAGAGGAGAGAGGAGGAGAGAGGAGAGAGAGGAGAGAGAGAGGAGAGGAGGAGAGGAGAAGAGAGAGGAGAGAGGAGAGGAGAGAGGAGAGAGGAGGAGAGAGGAGAGAGAGGAGAGAGAGAGGAGAGAGGAGAGAGAGGAGAGGAGAAGAGAAGAGAGGAGAAAGGAGGAGAGAGGAGAGAAGAGAGGAGGAGAAGAGGAGGAGAGAAGAGGGAAAAGACTGTTTGCATGTGTTTAAATGTTTTATTGTGTCTTTAGTCTTTTTAGATTTTCACTTCATTTTCTACTCACATCAACTTTGCTCTGGTTTTTAGTCCAGCTGTCGGAAGAAAAGGTAGACGGACATGAGGAGGAGAAAAGGAAGTAAATAGGAAGTGAAAGGGAAGTAAGTAGAGAAGGAGGAAAGGAGAGAATTAAAAGAGGAAAGGAAGGAATGAGGAGATGGTGGAAGGATGGATGGATGGATCCTTGGATCCTTGGATCCTTGGATCCTTGGATGGATGGATGGATGGATGGATGGATAGATAGATAGATAGATAGATGGATAGACTCACCTGGAGATGAGCTCGATGTCTCGGAGGATGCTGACAGTTTGAACTACATTTCCCAGCAGCCACCTCTGCTCCTGCAGCTGCTGCAACACATCCTTCCATCGATGGTTGATATTCTCCTTCCTTTAACACATAAAACACACATAAACATATATAAGTAATTAGAATACACACGTTCATTATGTTCTTTATTGTCCATGTGGTTTAGTTTAAATTTAAAAGGTTAAAATATGAAAATAAACGTATGAATAACTTCACACATTCTTTTTTTGTGGACCCAGCATCAATTTCTGCTTTTAATCCATTTAGAGAGAATATATTAGAGGATTATGGTAAAAATGTCTAAGTGGTGTAACCATAAAAACTTTGTACCAAATAATTGAACGTTGCTTAAAAACAGTAAATAGTCAATAAACACCTTCCTTCCTTCCTTCCTTCCTTCCTTCCTCCCTTCCTTCCTCCCTTCCTTATTTCCTTTCCTCCCTTCCTTTCTTCCTTCTGTCGTTCCTCCTTTCTCTTTCCTTCCTTCTTTCCTCCCTCCCTTGCCTTCTTTCCTCCCTCCTACCTCCCTTCCTTACTTACTTCTTTCCTCCATCCTTCTTCCTCCCTTCCTTATTTCCTTTCCTCCCTTTCTTCCTTCCGTCCTCCATCCCCCTTTCTTCTTCTGTCGTTCCTTCCTTCCTTCTGTCGTTCGTTCCTTCCTTCCTTCCATCTGTGCTTCCTCTCTCCTTCTTTCTTTCTTTCCTTCTTCTCTCTCTCTTCCCTTCCGCCATCTCCCTTTCTTCCTTCTTCTTTCCTTCCTACTTCTTTCCTCCGTCCTTCCTTCCTGCCTTCCTTCTTTCCTCCATCCTTCCGTCCTCCCTTCTTTATTTCTTTTGCTCCCTTCCTTCCTTCCGTCCTCCATCCCCCTTCCTTCCTTCTGTCATTCCTTCCTTTCTCTCTCCTTCCTTCCTTCCTTCCTCCCCCCCTGCCTTCTTTCCTTTACTCCCTTCCTTCCTTCCTTCCTTCCTTCCTTCCTTCCTTCCCCTAAAAATAAAATAATACTATAAAGGAAGCAGAAGCAGCCAGTCTGAGCTCCACTGAGCTGAGCAGCAGTTTGACGCTAACTGGTGCTGAAGGAAGCGTCATGGCCGCCGGAGACAAAGCGGCAGCAGAGCGTGATCCGAGGTGACATCACAGTTTAGTACTGTACACACAGGAGCATCGGCCGCTGTGATTGGCCGAGATTCAGAGTGACAAGCTGTCAATCAAACACATCAGGCGGAGGAGAGAGAGTCAGGCAGTCTGGCAGGAAGGAGATGGTGAGGAAACGAGTGGATAAAAGGAAGGAAGTAGTTAGGAAAGGAAGGAAAGAAGAAGAGAGGAGGAGCAGAAGGAAAAGAAGTGATGAAAGGAGTGAGCAGGTAAGGGAGGAAGGTAGGATGCAAGGAAGAATAGGAGGAGATAGGACAGGAAAGGGTAAAAAAAGTAAGAAGGTGCAGGAGGAAAGGAGGTAGGAAAGGAAACAAGAAAGTAGAGGAGGAGGTAGGAAAGGAGATGTGGAGGTAGGATGGAAATAAGGTAAAAGGGGAGAGGGCAAGGAAGGTAGGAAGAAGACAAGAAGTAAGAAGGTGGAGGATGAGTTAGGAAGGAAGGAGGAAAAGAAGTGATGAAAGGAGTGAGCAGGTAAGGAGGAAAGTAGGATGCAAGGAAGAATAGGAGGAGATAGGAAAGGAAAGGGTAAAAAAGGTAAAGAAAGTGCAGGAGGAAAGGAGGTAGGGAAGGAAACAAGAAGGTAGAGGAGGAGGTAGGAAAGGAGATGTGGAGGTAGGGAAGGAAATAAGGAGGTAAAATGGGAGATGACAAGGAAGGTAGGAAAGGAGACAAGATGTAAGAAGGTGGAGGATGAGTTCGGAAAGGAGGAGGAAAAGAAGTGATGGAAGGAGTGAGCAGGTAACGGAGGAAAGTAGGATGCAAGGAAGAATAGGAGGAGATAGGAAAGGAAAGGGTAAAAAAGGTAAAGAAAGTGCAGGAGGAAAGGAGATAGGAAAGGAAACAAGAAGGTAGAGGAGAGGTAGGAAATGAGATGTGGAGGTAGGGAAGGAAATAAGGAGGTAAAATAGGTGATGACAAGGAAGGTAGGGAAGGAGACAAGAAACAAGAAGGTAGAGGAGGAGTTAGGAAAGGAGATGTGGAGATAGGGAAGGGAATAAGGAGGTAAAATAGGAGATAGCAAGGAAAGGAAAGGAGAGAAGAGAGTGGAGAAGGAGGTAAGGAGTAAGTAGGGAAGGAGAGATGTATAGGGACTAAAAGAAGGAGGTAGGAAAGGAGATGTGGAGGTAGGGAAGGAAATAAGGGGTAAAATGGGAGATGACAAGGAAAGGAAGAGGTAACAAGGTGGTAGGAAAGGAAAGGAAGAAGAGAGGGACGGAGGAGGCAAGGGAGAAGGAGGGAGTACAGGGAATATAAGAAGGAGGTAGGAAAGGAAGAAAGAAGGTAGAGGAGGAGGTAGGAAAGGAGATGTGGAGGTAGGGAAGGGAATAAGGAGATAGCAAGGAAGGTAGGAAAGGAAGGAAGGCAGAGGAGTGAAATGAAAAGGTAAAGAGAAAGGAGGAGGCAAGGAGTAAGTAGGGAAGGAGAGAAGAATAGGGAATATAAGAAGGGATGTAGGAAAGGAGACAAGAAGGTAGAGGAAGAAAGGAGTTAGGAAAGGAAATAAGGAGGTAAAAAAAGGAGATGACGAGGTAGGTAGGAAAGGAAAGGAGGAGATATGACAGTTTTAGTTTTGTCTTCACTTCTTCCTTCAAAAGTTTGACTAACGTGGCAGACACACACTCTGAGCATGAAAACACACACTTAATCCCTGAAAACACACACACACACACACACACACACACACACACTCATACTGAACACAAACACACCACAGACACAAAAACTGTTGAACAAAAACACAGACAGATTTTCTACTGACAGTTTAAACAAAAACACCTGTGTGTGTGTGTGTGTGTGTGTGTGTGTGTGTGTATGTGTGTGTGTGTGTGTGTGTGTGTATGTGTGTGTGTATGTGTGTGTGTGTGTGCTTGCTCGCGTGTGCGTTAATCCCTGTCTCTGTTTTGTGTCTCTCATTGCTTGTGTGTTTTTATAAGCCGTGTGTATCTGTGTGTGTATCTGTGTGTGTGTGTGTGTGTGTGTGTGGTGTGTGTGTGTGTGTGGTGTGTGTGTGTGTGTGTGTGTGTGTGTGTGATGTGTTTGCATACAGCAGTCTGTCTGTGTCCAAACTCTCAGCTGATAAAGTTAAACTGTTTAAAAGCTTCACTCTGCGCCCACAAACACCACCCGGGTTGTTTTTCTTACATGTCAAACCGAAACAAGCGCTCCTTTCAGTGTGTGTGTGTGTGTGTGTGTGTGTGTTAGGGTTCTCCACCACATCCTTCCTTCCTCCCTTCCTTATTTCCTTTCCTCCCTTCCTTCCTTCTTTCCTCTGTCTGTCTTTCCTTCCTTCCTCCCTTTTCTCCGTCCTAC
>JAJDFG010001827.1:0-25648 GCA_021039105.1 Scomber colias
AACTCTGTCCTTCTTGCCTTCCTTCCTCTTTTCCTTTCTCCCTCCCTCCTTCCTTCTTTCCTCCCTCCCTTCCTTCTTTCCTCCGCACATCCTTCTTTCCTTTCCTTACACCCTTCCGTCTTTCCCTCTGTCCTTCTTTCCTTCCTCTCTCCCTCCTTCCTTCCTCCTTCCTTCTTTCCTCCCTCCCTTCCTTCTTTCCTCCGCCCTTCCTTTCTTAAGCCCTTCCTTCTTTCCTCTGTCCTTCTTTCCTTCCTTCCTCTTTTCCTTTCTCTCTCCCTCCTTCCTTCCTCCTTCCTTCTTTCCTCCCTCCCTTCCTTCTTTCCTCCGCCCTTCCTTTCCTTAAGCCCTTCCTTCTTTCCTCTGTCCTTCTTTCCTTCCTTCCTCTTTTCCTTTCTCTCTCCCTCCTTCCTTCCTTCCTTCTTTCCTCCATCCTTCCATCCTTCCATCCTTCGGCTCCATTTCACCACGTTTTTTTTTTTTACAGTTTGTTTGTTACTCTGTTTTTCTCTCTCTGACATTCCAGCGGTGAAGAAGAAATGCTTCGTCTGATATCTGATTGTCTGTCCTTTTGTTTTCAGGCTGGTTATTATTATTTGTAAAAGATTCCACCTTAAATCTGTCGCTGTCGTCCTCTCGGGTCAAATTGACCCCGTCTGTTTTGACTGTTCCTTCCTTTCCTCCCTCCTTCTCCCTTTCTTTCTTTCCTTCCTCAATCCCACTTCTTTCCTTCCTTCTGTCCTCCCTTCCTCCCTCCCTTCTTCTTTCCTCTGTCCTTCTTTCCTCTTTCCTTTCTCCCTTATGCCTTCCTTCTTTCCTCCGTCCTTCCTCCTTCCTTCCTTCCTTTCCTTACGCCCTTCCTTTCTTTCCTATGTCCTTCTTTCCTTCCTTCCCTCTTTTCCTTTCTCCCTCCCTCCCTCCTACCTTCCTTCCTTCCTTCTTTCCTCCGTCCTTCCTTCCTTCCTTTCCTTATGCCGTTCCTTCTTTCCTATGTCCTTTTTTCCTTTCTCTCTCCCTCCTTTCCTTCCTTCATTCCTCACTTCCATCCTTCCTCACTTCCCTCTTTCCTTCCTCCTTTCCTTCCTTCTTCCTTCCTCCCTTTCTTCCTCCTTTCATCCTTCTCCTTCCCATTCTTCCTCCCTTCCTCCCTTGACTCTAGGACATAAGGAGTATTAAAGGTTCCCAGTCCTCCAGTGTGAGGTGTGAGGTCTGAGGTGTGAGGTCTGAGTCTTGAGTCTTGAGATCAGATGTTAATATGAAACATCTTCATTAATCAAATTCTTTAACAGACTCTGAGGTTCGACTCTCAGAAGACGTAAATGTCAAGTCTGTAGCGATGGCCTCTCTGTCCTCTGTCCTCCGTTAGCAGCTTCAAGTATTTGTGTCTCACTTTAATCACATGAGCCGCAGCAGCAGCTTAACCTGGAGATGGTTAAAACACACACATGGGTCGCTCTCTTTTTTTTTCTTCTTTTATTTTATTTTTAGACTCACCAGGAGAGAAACTTACACATATGAACCTTTCTGCTGAAGGAAGGATGGATGGAAGGGAGAAGGAAGGAAGGGAGAGGAAGGAAAGGAGGAGGGAAGAAGGAATGAAGGAAAGGAGGGAGGGAGGAAGGAAGGAAGGAAGGAAAGGAGGGATGGCAGGACGGAGGAAGAAGAGAGGGAGGGAGGGAGGGAGGGAGAAATGAAAAGAGCAAGGAAGGAAAGAAGGAATAGTCAAAACAGACGGGGTCAATTTGTCCTCCCTCCCTTCCTTCCTTCCTCTTTTCGATTCTTCCTTCCTTCCTTCCTCAATTCCATCCTTCCTTCTTCCCTCCCTCCCTTCCATCCTTCCTTCCTCCCTCGTTTCCTTCCTTCCTCCATTCCATCCTTCCTCCTTCCTTCCTCCCTCCTTCCTTCCTTCCTTTCGTCCCCCCTTTCCTTCCTTCTTCCTTCCTCCTTCCTCTCCTTTCCATCCTTCCTTCCTCCCCTCCATCCATCCTTCCTTCTTCCCTCCCTTCCTTCCATCCTTCCTTCCTTCCTCCCTCCCTTCCTTTCCTTCCCTCCTTTCCTTCTTCTTCCTCCCTTACATCCTTTTTCCTTTCTTCCTCCCTTCCCATCCTTCCTTCCTTCTCTCCTTTCCATCCTTCCTTCCTCCCCTCCATCCATCCTTCCTTCTTCCCTTCCTTCCTCCCTCCTTCATTCCTTCCTTCCTTCCTCCCTCCCGTCCTTCCTCCCTTCCGTCCTCCCTCCCTCCCTCCCTCCCTCCCTTCCTTTCTTCCTTCCTCCTTTCCATCCTTCCTCCCTTCCATCCTTCCCATCCTTCTTCCCTCCCTCCCTCCCTCCCTTTCTTCCTCCCTCCCTCCCTTCCTTCCTTGACTCGAGGACATCAGGAGGGTTAAGTCATTGTACATTCAGGTCCTGATCTGCTAAACTAGGCCAGACCAGGAAGTAGCGTGTCTCCTTCCACAGCAGCAGCAGCAGCAGCAGCAGCAGCAGTGGTGGCGGTGGTGCCATGACGGCTCAGTGTTAGTGTGTTTATTCTTAGCTGCAGTCACACTGAATCAGCACAGCGTCTCACGCAGCCACAAAACTAAATGTGGAACGTGCTGAGTCTCCACAGAGCAGAGGATGAAGAGATGGATGAAGAGTTACTTTTCTGCAATTCCTGCAACATTTCACTGGTTGTTTCTGGTTCTGCTGCCTTTCTGTTTCTCTCAGTCTCAGCACTGCTTAGAAACCTCGTTTCCATCTGCAGATATTCTCAGTGACGCCTGCAGAAAGACTGGTTTTTAATACACGCAGGATGCAGATTAATATTTGCTTCATAACCACAGTGTGAAAGATATCAATAAAAACACATTAAGGGTAATAAAAGGTTAGGGTTAGGGTTAGGAAGGAAGGAAAGGAGGAAGGAAGGAAGAAAAAAGGAGGAAGGAAGGAAGGGAGGGAGGGAGAAAGAAAGAGGTAGGGAGGAAGGAAGGACAAAGGGAAGGAGGGAGGGGGAAGGAAGGAAAAGAGGGAGGAAGGAAGGAAAGGAGGGAGGGAGAAAGGAATGAAAGAAGGAATGAGGGAGGGAGAAGGGAAAAGATGTAGGGAGGAAGGAAGGAAAGAAGGGAGGAAGGAAGGAAAGAAGGACAGAGGAAAGAAGGGAGGAAAGAAGGAGGGAGGGGGTAGGAAGGAAAGCAGGGAGGGAGGGAGGAAGGAAGGAAAGAAGAACAGAGGAAAGAAGGAAGGAAGGAGGGAATGAAAGGCCTGTTTCCTTTCAGTCTCAACACTGCTTAGAAAACCTCGTTTCCATCTGCAGCTATTCTCAGTGACGCCTGCAGAAAGACTTGTTTCAGCTTTCAGACATTTTTAATGCCACATGATTTGGATGAAAGAATGGATAAATGGATGGATGGATGGATTAACCCTCCTGTTGTCCTCGAGTCAAGGAAGGAAAGGAGGGAAGGAAGGAAGGAAAGAAGGAATGAGGGAGGGAGAAAGGAAAAGAGGTAGGAGGAAGAAAGGACAGAGAAAAGAAGGACAGAGGGAAGAAGGAAGGAAGGAGGGAAGTAGGGAGGAAGGAAGGAAAGGAGGGAGGGAGGAGGGAGGGGGAGGAGGGAAGGAATGAGGGAGGGAGAAAGGAAAGAAGGACAGGAAGGAAGGAAAGAAGGGAGAAAGGAAGGAGGAAGGAAGGAAAGCAGGAAGGGAGGGAGGAGGAAGGACTAAAAGAGGTAGGGAGAAAGGAAAAGAGGTAGGGAGGAAGGAAGGACAAAGGGAAGAAGGGAGGAAGGAGGGAGGGGAAGGACAGGAAGAGGGAGGGAGGAAGGAAGGAGGAAAGGAGGGGGGAGGGAGGAAGGAAAGAAGGAATGAGGGAGGGAGAAAGTAAAAGAGGTAGGGAGGAAAGAAGGAATGAGGGAGGGAGGGAGAAAGTAAAAGAGGTAGGGAGGAAGGAAGGAAAGAAGGAATGAGGGAGGGAGGGAGGGAGAAAGTAAAAAAGGGAGGGAGGGAGAAAGGAAAAGAGGAAAGAAGGAAGGAGGGAATGAAAGGCCTGTTTCCTTTCAGTCTCAGCACTGCTTACTCTCAGTGACGCCTGCAGAGACTGGTTTAATGCCACGCAGGATGCAGATTAATATTTATTTCACAGCCACAGTGTGAAAGATATCAATAAAAACACATTAAGGGTAATAAACCCTGGAAGTATTTATTAAGAGCAATGTTAAATAAATGACTTCCTGACAGTATATAATAGTGATTTGGATGAATGGATGGATTAACAATCAAAAAGGAACTCATTAATTTAAGGTCAGAGATCTTAAACAATAGAATTAGTGATTTTCCAGACAGTTAACATTATAAAACTAACATTACTGTCTATGTCTACTGTTGTCCTTGATTCAAGGAAGGAAGGGAGGAAGAAAAGGGGGGAAGGAAGGAGGGAGGGAGGGAGGGAGGGAGGAAGGACAGATGGAAGGGAGGAAAGGAGGAAGGGAAGGAAGGGAGGAATGAGGGAGGGAGGGAGGAAGGACAGAGGAAATTCTTCCATACTCCTTTCCTTCCTTCCTCCCTTCCTTCCTTACTCTTTTCCTCCTTACTCATTTCCTACCTTTTCTCTTTACTTCCTTCCTCTTTTCCTCCTTCCTTCCTTTCTCCTTTCCTTTCCTTCCCTCCTTCCTTCCTTCCTTCCTTCCTTCTTCCTTACTCCTTTCCTCTTTTCCTCCCTCATTCCTTCCTTACTCTTTTCCTCCTTCCTCCTTCCCTTCCTTTCTCCTTTCCTTCCTTCCTTCCTTCCTTCTTTCCTCCCCTCCTCATCCCTTCCTCCTGTCCTTCCTTGACCTGAGGACAACAGGAGGGTTAAAGGTCTGTTTTTTATCATTAAATCAAAGCAGCAACATCTGTGACTCCTCACCAACAGGGGGCAGCACAGAGCCAGGTTGTTCTTAATCAATGAGAGGTCAAAGGTCAACAACAGCAATTAAAAGAGTCAAATCCAACAAAGCTAAACGTGCAACTAGCAAAGAATGAGTGTAAAAGCAAAGTGAAAGACCTGAGCTGCTCCCTCGCTGCCTGTGGAGAGTTGACTGATGCTGTTAGCTGCAGCCAGAGGCCTGAACCCTGCTCTCATCAAGATGAGTGACAAGCTTCTGGCAGGAACAACAACAACAACAGCAGCCGAGGAGGAGGAGGAGGAGGAGGAAGAAGAGCAGCAGACTAACAATACAGCGTGTGCCTGGAGGCCAAACCTGGAGGAGAGGCAGAGAGAAGAAAAGAAGAGAGGAGACAGGGTAAAGAAAGCTTTTGCTCCTCTTGACAATCAAAGGTATTGTTTGGGGTTGTGAAGCAGCAGGAGGAGAGGATCAACAGGAGGAGGGAGTTCATCATATGTTGGACTCTTAAGTGTGAAGGAGAGGAGGGGAGAGAGAAGAGAAGAGGAGAAGAGAGGGGAGGGGGGAGGAGAGAGGAGGAGAAAGAGAGGAGAGGAGACAGGAGGAGGGAGTTCATCATATTTTGGACTCTTGAGTGAGAGGAGAAGATGGGAGAGGAGAGGAGAAGAGAGGAGAGGAGGGGAAGAAGAGGGGTGGGGAGAGGAGGAGAGGAGAAGAGGAGGGGAGAGGGAGGAGAGGAGAGAGGAGAAGAAGAGGGGTGGGGAGAGGAGAGGAGGGGAAGAAGAGGAGGAGAGGAGAAGATGGGAGAGGAGGGGAAGAAGAGGGGAGAGGAGAGGAAAAGAGAAGAGAGGAGGAGAAGAGGGGAGAGGAGAGGAGGGGAGGGGAGAGGAGGAGAAGAGAGGAGAGGAGACAGGAGGAGGGAGTTCATCATATTTTGGACTCTTGAGTGAGAGGAGAGGAGAGGAGAAAAGAAGAGAGGAGGAGAGGAGAGGAAAAGAGAGGAGAGGAGGAGAAAAGAGGGGAGAGGAGGAGAGGAGAGGAAAAGAGAAGAGAGGAGGAGGGGAGGGGAGAAAAGGGGAAGAAGAGGGGTGTGGAGAGGAGGAGAAGAGGGGAGAGAAGAGGAGGAGAAGAGAAGAGAGGAGAGGAGGGGAAGAAGAGGAGAGGAGGGGAAGAGGGGAGGGGAGAGGAGGAGAGGAGAGGAGGGGAAGAAGAGGGATGGGGAGAGGAGGAGAGGAGAAGAGAAGAGAGGAGTGAAGAGGGGAGAGTAGGAGGAGAGGAGACAGGGTAGAGAAAGCTTTTGCTCCTCTTGACATTCAAAGCTATTGTTTGGGGTTGTGAAACAGCGGGGGGGGGGGGGGCAGGGGGGCTCAACAGGAGGAGGGAGTTCATCATATTGTGTGCAGGTGAGGAAGGTTTCACTGCTTTACAAACAGGAAGTTCAGAGGTAGAAGAGACTGCAGGACTTCAGCTGAGGCTCCTGACAGCAGCAGCAGAGAGCTTCACATCCAAACACATCTTCACTTTTTATCTTTTACACTGTCAGAGAAATCCTTCCAGATGTTCACTGACTCACAGCTGGTGGCTCTTAACCCTGACACACTGTTCATATTCTGGTGTTTCACATTATCCCCTCAATCATTCCTCTCTGTGCATCATCTCTCAAACACAAATCATTCATGAATACCTTCATCAATCAATAATGAGTTAGTGAGTATTTCTTAATGATGCTTTCAGAGAGCAGAGATTTTCTGTTACCCCTCCTGTTGTCCTCAAGTCAAGGAAGGAAGGGAAGGAAGAAGGGAGGGAGGAAAGGAGGGAGGAAGGACGGAAGGATGAAGGAAAGGAGGGAGGAAGGAAGGAGGGAAGGGAGGAAGGAAAGGAAGCAAGGAAGGACGAAGGAAAGAAGGATGCTTAACGATGCTTTCAGAGAGCAGAGAGATTTTTATTCTTCAGTTTTTACACTTTTTGTTAAACCTCCTGTTGTCCTCGAGTCAGGGAAGGAAGGAAAGGAGGGAGGGAGGAAGAGAGGGAGGAAGGGAGGGAGGGAGGGAGGAAGGATGAAGGAAAGAAGATAGAAAGGAGGGAGGAAGGATGGAGAAAGGAAAGGAGGGAGGAAGGGAGGAAAGGAAAGAAGGGAGGGAGGAAGGACGAAGGAAAGAAGGAAGGAAGAAGAAGGAGAGGAGGAAAGAAGGGAGAAAGAAAGAAGGAGAGGAGGAAAGAAGGGAGAAGGGAGGAAGGAAAGAAGGAAGGAAGGAAGAAGGAAGGAAAGGAGGGAAGAAGGAAGGAAGGAAGAAGGGAAAGGAGGAGGCAGGGAGGAAAGAAAGAAAGAATAAGGGAGGGAGGGATAAAGAAAAGAGGAAGGGAAGGAGGAAGGAAGGAAGGAAAGAAGGACAGAGGAAAGAAGGAAGGGAGGAAGGACAGAAGGAATTAAGAAAGAGGAAGGGAGGAAGGGAGGGAGGAAGGAAGGAACAGTCAAAACGGACGGGGTCAATTTGACCCGGGAGGACGACAGGAAGGTTAAACTTATTAAAATATAAAATAAAAATCAGTGTTTTCTAACTTCAGTCTCTGTAAGAAGTGAAAAAGGATGAATCTTATATTTACAACACTTGGCAGCTAAAGTGACTCCGATCATTCTCATACGGGGGGGGGGGGGGGGGGGTCTTTCTGATCACTTTATTAGAGCCTGCTGTGATTTAAGCAGCGTGTCAGGAAAGAAGGGAGGTCAGAAGGAAGAAGAAAGGAAAGGAAGCAAGGAAGGACAAAGGATAGAAGGAATGAAGGGAGGAGGAAGGAAAGGAAGCAAGGAAGGATGAAGAAAAAAAGAAAGGTAGGAAGGATGAAGGGAGGAAGAAAGAAGGAAAGGAGGGAAGGAAAGAAAGAAAGAAGGAAGGGAGGAAGGAAAGGAAGCAAGGAAGGACGAAGGAAAGAAGAAAGAAGGAGAGGAGGAAAGAAGGGAGGTCAGAAGGAAGAGGAAAGAAAGCAAGGAAGGATGAAGGAAAGAAGAAAGGAAGGAAGGAAGGATGAAGGGCAATGATCGGCTCTTTCTGATCACTTTATTAGAGCCTGCTGTGATTTAAGCAGCGTGTCAGCCGGAGTAACCGACGGGATGAAAAGCCAAATACCTGAGTGTCGTTTGTCACTTCAGTTTGTGTCGCTTTTGCTTTGACACATCGCCATGGAAACCAAAAAAAAGCCTCTCATTGAATCCTGTAGCCAGCACCTCATCAACCAGGTAAACCCCCACCTGTTTACTCCATGCAGTGAGTCACCTTGGATCTCTGTGTGTGTGTGTGTGTGTGTGTGTGTGTGTGTGTGTGTGTGTGTGTGTGTGTGTGTGTGTGTGTGTGTGTGTGTGTGTGTGTGTGTGTGTGGTGAGAGGCATCTAACAAGTAGTTTCCCTCCATCTGTCCTTCTCTCCCTCCTTCTCTCTTTCTTTACTTCCTCTCTCTCTTTCCTCCCTTCCTTCTTTCCTTCCTCTATCCCCCTTTCTTACTTCCTTCTGTCCCTTCCTCCTTCCTTCTTTCCTTCTTTCCTCCCTCCCTCCTACCTCCCTCCCTCCTTTCCTTCCTTCGTTCCCTCTTTCCTCCTTCTCTCTGTCTTTACTTCCTCTCTCTCTTTCCTCCCTTCCTTCTTTCCTTCCTCCATCCCCCTTTCTTCCTTCCTTCTGTCCACCCTTCCTCCCTCCCTCCCTCCTTTCCTTCGTGCTGTGAGTCACCTTGGATCTCTGCGTGTGTGTGTGTGTGTTGGGTGTGTTGGGTGTGTGTGTGACATCTAACAAGTAGTTTCCTTCCACCTGTCCTTCCTCCCTCCTTCTCTCTTTCTTTACTTCCTCTCTCTTTCTTTCCTTCCTCCATCCCCCTTTCTTCCTTCCTTCTGTCCACCCTTCCTCCCTCCCTCCCTCCTACCTCCTTTCCTTCCTTCGTTTGTTCCCTCTTTCCTTCCTTCCTTCTGTCCCTCCTTCTTTCCTTCCCCCTTCCTTCTTTCCTCTGTCCTTCTTTTCTTCCTTCCATCCTCCATCCCCCTTTCTTCTTTCCTTCTGTCCACCCTTCCTCCCTCCCTCCTTCCTTCCTGTTCCTCCCTCCCTCCTTCTTTCCTTCTTTCCTCCCTCACTCCTACCTCCCTCCCTCCTTTCCTTCCTTTGTTCCCTCTTTCCTTCCTTCCTCCCTTCCTTCCTCCCTCCCTCCCTCCTTTCCTTCGTGCCGTGAGTCACCTTGATCTGTGTGTGTGTGTGTGTGCGTGTGTGTGTGTGTGTGTGTGTGTGTGTGTGCGCTCAGTGCGTGTGTGTGCTCTGTCATTTATACTATAGGACAGACTGTGGCTCTTTGTGTGGATCCACAGCGAGGGGAGTTCAGATGGTAGTGGCTCAGCGTGCAGTTGAGTGCTATTTAATTACCTGCTTTTTGAAAACCGCTGGGGATGCAACTAATTTAGGTCTTGTTTGAAGGGTAAACAAATGTGCCAGAAGACGTCTCCCATCAACCTCCCTGCAGACAAAGAGGAGGAGGAAGGAAGGAGGAGGAGGAGGAGGAGGAGGATGGAGGAGAGGCAGAAGCAGCTTTCTATCACACGTGGAGGGGAGTGGAGGGGGGGGGGGATTGGAGGCATGCAGCAGTAATAGTGACATTGAATGGTTTTAACTTTGCATAAAGTTAAAGGAAGGGAGGGAGGGAGGAAGGAAAGGAAGAAGGAAGGAAGGAAGGAAATGGGGGAGAAAGGAAGGAAGAAAGGAAGAAGGAAGGAAAGGAGGGATGGAGGAAGGAAGGAAAAGAGGGAGGGAGGAAGGAGGGTAGGAAGGAAAGAAGGGAGGAAAGGAAGGAGGAAGGAAAGGAGGAAGGAAGGAAATGGGGGAGAAAGGAAGGAAGAAGGAAGGAAAGGAGGGAGGGAGGGAGGAAAGGAGAGAGGGAGGAAGGAAGGAAAAGAGGGAGGGAGGAAGGAGAGTAGGAAGGAAAGAAGGGAGGAAAGGAAGAAGGAAGGAAAGAAGGGAGGAAAGGAAGAAGGAAGGAAAGGAGGGAGGAAGGAAGGAAAGAAGGAAGGGGGGAAGGAAAGAGAGAAGGAAGGAGGGAGGCAGAAGACGTCTCCCATCACCCTCCCTGCAGACAAAGAGGAGGAGGAGGAAGGAGGAGGAGGAGGAGGATGGAGGAGAGGCAGAAGCAGCTTTCTATCACACGTGGAGGGGATTGGGGTGGGGGGATTGGAGGCATGCAGCAGTAATAGTGACATTGAATGGTTTTAACTTTGCATAACACCGCAGTGAATTGATCAAGGTTTGGGTTGTGCTGATATTCAAATAGAAAATAGAAAGCTTTGTTTTCAAACACCTGAGTGGAAAGGCTTTGGAAAAATAAAAGCAGGAGAGGAAGAGAGAGGAAAGAGAAAGAAAAGAAAAAGGAAAGAAGTCTTTGATACTCTGAGCAAACTATTTGAAACCTGCAGGTGGAGGAGAGAGTTGAAATGTTAACAGATATTTAATGCAGAGTAGAGGTTTAATTTTGGAGCTTATTGTAGTGTGTGTGTGTGTGTGTGTGTGTGTGTGTGTGTGTGTGTGTGTGTGTGTGTGTGTGTGTGTGTGTGTTTCGAAACATGCAGAAACTTGATGAAATGTGCATCTCTGTAACAAATGCAACGCTCTATTTATCCACAGAGGTTCCTTTAACCTTCCTTGAGTCAAGGAAGGAAGGAAGGAAGGAAGGAAGGGACAGAGAAAGGAAAAGAGGAAGGACAGAGGAAAGAAGGAAGGGAGGGGGGAAGGAAGGTAGGACGGAGGGAGAGAGGGAGGAAAAAAGGAAGGAGGGAGGGAGAAAGGAAAAGGAAGGAAAGAAGAAAGGGGGGATGGAGGAAGGAAGGATGGAGGGAAGGAAAGAAGGAGGGAGGGAGCAAGGACATAATGAAGGAAAGAAGGAAGGAGGTAGGAAGGACAGAAGCAAGGAAGAAAGGGGGATGGAAGAAGGAAGGAGGGAGGGAGGGAGGAATGGCAGAAGGAAGGAAAGAAGGAGGTAGGGCGGAAGGACAGAAGGAAGAAAGAAAGGACGGAGGGAGGGAGGAAGGAAAGAAGGACATAGGAAAGAAGGAAGGACAGAAGGAAGAAAGGGGGGTGGAGGAAGGAAGGATGGAGGGAAGGAAAGAAGGAGGGAGGGAGCAAGGACAGAATGAAGGAAAGAAGGAAGGAGGTAGGAAGGACAGAAGCAAGGAAGAAAGGGGGATGGAAGAAGGAAGGAGGGAGGGAGGAAAGACAGAAGGAAGGAAAGAAGGAGGTAGGGCGGAAGGACAGAAAGGAAAGAAGGACATAGGAAAGAAGGAAGGACATAATGAAGGAAAGGAGGTAGGAAGGACAAAAGGAAAGAAGGAGGGATGGAGGAAGGACAGAAGGAAGGAAAGAAAGAGAGAATTTGACCTATGAAGACGACACAAAGGTTAAATTATTTTTTGTACTCTGCAGTCTGAAGATATTTAATTAATAATAATATAAATCAGCTAATCAGCTGATCCTTGATTGATTTAAGCTAACGAGGAATAACTGTAACTGTCATTATAAAAAAAAGAATAAAAAAGAATTACAATCATTAATAAATTGAGTAGATGAAATAAAAGCTGGGTAGATGTTGAGCATGTATGAACCTGACCCTCTGCTCCTGGTTGTTGTGACACATCGATGCATTTATTGGAGAGGAGAGGAACTCATTGATTCCTCATGCTTCTGTATTCAGAGCGCTTGGTTCAGTCTGGAGTTGAAGAAAGTTAAACTCAGCTAGAAGAAGTCTGCTGCAGCTTTTCTTCTTTTTCTCTCCAACTGAAAAAAAGTTATCAGAGCTGTCAAGACTCACAATATTGAGTCTCCAACTTATAACCACAGAGGTTAAGGTGGAAGGCAGGAAGGGAGGGAGGAAGGAAGGGAGGAAAGGAGGGAGGAAAGGGAAGGAAGGAAGGACATAAGGGAAAGGAGGGAGGAAAGAAGAAAGAAGGGAGGGAAGATGGAAGGCAGGAAGGGAGAGAGGAAGGAAAGGGGGAGGGAAGGTGGAAGGCAGGAAGGGAGGAAGGAAAGAAGGGAGGGAGGAAAGAAGGAAGGACGGAAAGGAGGGAGGAAGGAAAGAGGGAAGGAAGGAAGGGCAGGAGGGAGGAAAGGAGGGAGGAAAGGAGCGAGGAAGGAAGGAAGGACAGGAGGAAGGGAGGAAAGGAGGAAGGAAGGAAGGACAGAGGAAGGAAGGACTGGAGGGAAAGGAGGGAGGGAGGAAGGAGGGAGGAAAAGAGGGAGGGAGGAAGGAAGGAAAGGGGGAAGGCAGGGAGGGAGGGAGGAAGGAAAGGAGGGAGGATGGGAGGAAGGAAAGGAAGGACGGAGGGAAGAAGGAAGGACGGAAGGAAGAAGGCGCAGGATGGGAGGGAAGAAGGAAGGATAGGGGGAGGAAGGAAGGAAGGAAAGGAGGGAGGAAGGAAATAGGGAGGGAAGGAAGGAAGGGGATGGAGGAAGGAAAGAAGGAAGGAAATCAGAGATAACCAGCTAATCCTCACATGTTTTTAAGGTGGAATCGTATGATGATGATGATGATGATGATGATGATGATGATGATGATGATGAAGATGAAGGATTTTTAAATCAAATGCAAGTGGAGATGATTAATGATTAATGGAGATGTGGCAGAACCCAGAAAACAGTCAACAGCTGAATATGACAGTTGAATTGTTTGCAGCTGGTAATAAAGCAGAATGGCCTCCAGCTCTACTGACTCTACTCACTCTACTCACTCTACTCACTCTACTCTACAAACCTGATGACCTGAACATGAGGACAGTCCTTCCCTTCCTCCCTCCTTTCCTTCCTTCCTTCCTTCCTCCCGTCCTCTTTTATAAAGCAGAATGGCCTCCAGCTCTACTCACTCTACTGACTCTACTGACTCTACTCACTCTACTGACTCTACTCACTCTACTGACTCTACTCACTCTACTCACTCTACTCACTCTACTGACTCTACTGACTCTACTCACTCTACTGACTCTACTGACTCTACTCACTCTACTCACTCTACTGACTCTACTGACTCTACTCACTCTACTCACTCTACTGACTCTACTGACTCTACTCACTCTACTCACTCTACTGACTCTACTGACTCTACTCACTCTACTCACTCTACTGACTCTACTCACTCTACTCACTCTACTGACTCTACTCACTCTACTGTCTCTACTGACTCTACTGACTCTACTCACTCTACTGTCTCTACTGACTCTACTCACTCTACTCACTCTACTCACTCTACTGACTCTACTCACTCTACTCACTCTACTCACTCTACTGACTCTACTCACTCTACTGACTCTACTGACTCTACTCACTCTACTGTCTCTACTGACTCTACTGACTCTACTCACTCTACTGACTCTACTCACTCTACTCACTCTACTCACTCTACTGACTCTACTCACTCTACTGACTCTACTGACTCTACTCACTCTACTGACTCTACTCACTCTACTGACTCTACTCACTCTACTCACTCTACTCACTCTACTGACTCTACTCACTCTACTCACTCTACTGACTCTACTCACTCTACTCACTCTACTCACTCTACTGACTCTACTCACTCTACTCACTCTACTGACTCTACTCACTCTACTCACTCTACTGACTCCACTGACTCTACTCACTCTACTCACTCTACTGACTCTACTCACTCTACTGACTCTACTCACTCTACTCACTCTACTGACTCTACTCACTCTACTCACTCTACTGACTCTACTCACTCCACTCACTCTACTCTACAAACCTGATGACCTGAACATGAGGACAGTCCTTCCCTTCCTCCCTCCTTTCCTTCCTTCCTTCCTCCCGTCCTCTTTTATAAAGCAGAATGGCCTCCAGCTCTACTCACTCTACTCACTCTACTCACTCTACTCTACAAACCTGATGACCTGAACATGAGGACACTCCTTCCCTTCCTCCCTCCTTTCCTTCTTCCCTTCCTCCCTCCTTCCCTTCCTTCTTCCTCCCTCCTTTCCTTCCTTCCTCGTCCCTCCTTTCCTTCCAGCTCTTCTCACTCTACTCTACAAACCTGATGACCTGAACATGAGGACACTCCTTTCACATCATCTCAGCAGCTGCCAGAAACATCACTCCCTTCTTCCCTTCCTTCTTCCTCCCTCTTTTCCTTCCTTT
Source organism: Scomber colias (assembly GCA_021039105.1). Classification (NCBI taxonomy): domain Eukaryota; kingdom Metazoa; phylum Chordata; class Actinopteri; order Scombriformes; family Scombridae; genus Scomber; species Scomber colias. Next base: position 14,011 of record JAJDFG010001827.1, read on the forward strand.
TTCCTTCCTTCCTTCCTTCCTCCCTCCTTTCCTTCCTTCTTCCTTCCTTCCTCCCTCCTTTCCATCCTTTGTCCTCACTCCTTTCCTTCCTTCTTCGTCCCTCTTTTCCTTCCTTCCGTCTTCCTCCCTCCTTTCCTTCCTTTTTCCTTCCATCCTTCTTTCCTTCCTTCCTCCCTTCCTTTCTCCCTCCCTCCTTCCTTCCATATTTCCTCCCTCCTTCCGTCCTACCGTCCTTCTTTCCTTTCCTCCCTCCCTTCCTTCCTCCCTCCTTTCCTTTCCTTCCTCCTTTCCTCCCTCCTTTCCTTCCTCCTTTCCTCCCTCCCTTCCTCCTTTCCTTCCTTCTTCCTCCCTTCCCTCCTTGACTCGAGGACAACAGGCGGGTTAAACATCTTTTTTAAAAAGCCTAATCTTGATCCTGCTCATCCTCACCAATTACCAACCTGTTTCTAAAATATCTTGTTTTTAAATCGGAGGTGTTGGAGAAACGTATTGCCTCCCGACTGATTGCTTGTATGAGTGTTAACAGCATTTTCGATAACTATCAGGCTGCTTTTAGAGCTTTACACAGTACTGAGATGGCCTTAGCTAAGGTGATAAATGACTTCCATCCATCCACAGCTTCTTGAAACTTGGTCTGGTCTAAAAGAGTCTCCTCTCAATTTATTACGCTCTTATCTGTCTAATAAAACCTTCTGTGTAGAAATTCTCCATCTTCTATTTCCCACTTTACTCATAGTGTTCCTTAATTGTCATTTATATGCTCAAGACTCACAATATTGAGTCTCCAACTTATAACCACAGAGGTTAAGGTGGAAGGCAGGAAGGGAGGGAGGAAGGAAAGGAGTAAGGAAGGAAGGAAAGGAGGGAGGAAAGAAGGACATGAGGGAAAGGAGGGAGGAAAGGGAAGGAAGGAAGGACATAAGGGAAAGGAGGGAGGAAAGAAGAAAGAAGGGAGGGAAGATGGAAGGCAGGAAGGGAGGGAGGAAGGAAAGAGGGAGGGAAGGTGGAAGGCAGGAAGGAAGGACAGGAGGGAGGAAAGAGGGAAGGAAAGAGGGAAGGAAGGAAGGACAGGAGGGAGGGAGGAAAGAGGGAAGGAAGGAAGGACAGAGGAAGGAAGGACGGGAGGGAAAGGAGGGAGGGAGGAAGGAGGGAGGAAAAGAGGGGAGGGAGGAAACTTGGGTCACGCCATTAATAAGCATAATGTATAGGGATGTCGGATATTCTCAGATATTATCGGCCGATATTTACTTAAGAGTATAATATCAGGAAGTATCGGTATTGGGTTTTTATAACTGATGTTTGTTCTGTAGGTTTCAGCATTTCCGAGCCTGCATGAACGCAGCATGGGACGTTTACCGGCATGTGCTTGATGATGTAGAACAACAACAACATACTAGACTCGTGGGTCGCTAACCGTAGCTAACTGTGGCTAACCGTTGCTAACCGTTGCTAACCGTGGCTAACCGTAGCTGACAGTTTTGGTGTAAAAAGCCTGCATAGGTATCAGGTGATATTGGTATCGGAAAAAGAGTTGGGGAATATCGGAATATTGGATATCGGCAGAAAAGTCAATATCGAGCATCCCTAATAATATACAGTACCGTTGTCATGCCGACGACAGCCTGATATGTGTCCTGTTATAATCCACTGATCAGAGCAGCCTAAGCCAACGTACTGCCTTCCTCTCTCATATCAATTACTGACATTTACTCAAAATTAACATTGACGACGTAGCGGTGTTTAGCTCAGTGGGTAGAGCACCCCCCCCCCCCCCCCCCCCCCCTACAGTCCTCACTGCAGGGGACCCCGGTTCGAATCCCGCACCGAGTGGTCTTATCCTGCATGTCATTCCCCCCCCCTGCCTCCTGTTTCCTGTCTATCTCTACTAACCTGTCCATTAAAGGCAAAAAGACCCCAAAAATATATATAAATTAACATTGATGAAACAGTAATGGTCTTCTTTGTGTCACCCAGTTCGTCTCCAATCACATGACATTAAACCAACTGCAAGAAATTTGGGTTTATTTGATTCTAGCCTTTTGTTTCGGAGGTTGTTCAAACTTCTTATCCTTTTGAGGATTTACTCAGGGTTGTCCATGCTTTTTATTTATTGTACTAGTACCTGTATATATCTGCTCTCTCCTGGATATATGTTGTCTTTTGTTTCAGGTTGGAGGGTTTTTGGGGGGAGTTTTCTGTCTCTTGTGTCAGACGGTGCAATGTCTAGGTTGGCACATGAGTCCTGCAGGGTTATGTAGGGATGGATTGGCGACGGGAAGGGAGTAAATTAAGTGTAAGTCTATAAGCTATGCAATGAAAAATCATAAATAAACAGAGAGAGCCGGGTGGAAACTTCCAGTGAAGAATCGAAAAAGCAGCTCTGTTTGCTGTTGGCATGAAATATTTACCCGTAGAGCCAAAAATCCGTCATGGTTTCAAGATCTCAGTTTGATGCAGCGGAGGAGCCGGCAGCAGTTTGGTTCTCTTGTTTAAAACAATCATTCTTACTTCAGGAGATTAGTGGTATACTGTATGTGGAGGTTGGGCATGATCACTACAAAAGTTATGCAACTATCACCATCGTCTGATTAAGATTTGGATCCAAGACCTTCATTACAGTCCTCTGTGAATGGTAACAGTGTTTTTAGGGCAAAGTTAAAGATTAAATCCTGTTGTATCTCTAACAAAGACCTGATGGCCAGAGGTCTTTAGGCGAGGTTCGTTTAGCACATTCGACCTCAGAGAGTGACTTGATGAGTGAAGCTGTTGTAGATCAGCCACATATGCAGCCGCCTGACCATGCAACACTTTTAAAGTGGATTGTATACACAATAGGGAGCCACTAGTCTTAATAGCACATATTATTTTGGGCCTGTGTATCATATGATGAAACTAGACTTTAGACTTTTGTAATTGTCATTTGGCCTCTTTGTCAAATTTAGGTGGCAACCAAACACTTCATCAGTTATGCATGCATGAGTTGGAACATGAGTTTAATGAATTGTTGATTAGCATTTGTTTGATTTGTACTTATTTTTGGCTTATGGAATATTCAAAATGATTTGGATGGATATAATTTGGATTCTCTCACTTCTTTTCCATTTGAATTCTGCAGCTGCATTTTTAATTTAAAACAATCTATTAAAAAATATTTTTTTTGTCAAAATCACCAAATCTCTCCTCACTATCTCCTAGCTGTCCCTCATAAGTGCGTGCTGAAAAAAAGTCCGGTCTCAATACACAGCCTGGCTCTGAGCCAATACAGCAATGCTCCAGCCAATCAGAGACAGGGAGCGTTCATGCGCGTTCATGTTCAGACAGAGAGGGGAGGGGGAGGTGACGTAATGACGCAGTCGAAGCAAGAAACGTCAGGTACACACATAGTGGAGAAGGAGAGGTGACCAAGAAACATCCAGAGAGGAGAAAGTTAGAAGAACATTTAATATAAAAGAAGGACTTTAACCAGACAAGGACCCGCGGACACATCAGTGTGGCTTTACTATGGCGGAGGGACCGACAGAGACCCGACTGAGGGATATACGGAGACCCGAATGGAGACCCGGATGGAGACCCGGATGGAGAGTGAAGGTGGACGCCGATCTGCCGGACAGGTGAGTAACATCAGCGCTGCTTCACATGAACTGTAACGTTACCTGCTGACATTCAGCTCACTGTCTAGTTAGTCAGGATATGTTGTTGTTGTGATGCTAGCTGTAAAGTAGCAGAGTTACTACAGCTGTTTGACGCTCTGAACGTTAGCTTCGCGGCTAACGTTAGCAGCGTGCTAACGTAACCTACAACGTAGCTGCTGTGTAGCTGCTGGCTGTGTATCTGGTGCTTATTCACTGCGTTCAAAGTGTTTACAGTCATGAAGACATATAAACTCAGGTTTGCTATCACAATAATCTCACATGAGATTGAGACGCGGTCTGGTGTTAGCCAGGCTAGCCACCTGTACTGTCAGAGCAATACATGCTGCTATCAAACTGAAGCTAATTTACCATCCCGCAGCAGACGTTGGTCAGTTTGCGCAGTGGTTACGTCCGTTACCATGACAATGCGCGTCCATGAACTTCGGGGGTGGAGAACGAAGGGAGGGGGGGGGTGTTTTGGTTTTCACTAGTATATCACTCCTCATTTCCCCCCACATCGCTTACTATACCGTTTTAAAGTGCAATTTATATTTTAAATACTTCCAAGTGATCAATACAGAATACACACACAGGAAGTGATATGTGCTTATATTTTATACTTCACATATTTTTATGTATTTATGTATTTTAGGAAGGATTTTATGTATTTCATGGATCATTATGTAATGTCTGTCTACTGTATGTTATTGGTAAGACAAAGGCAATAATCCAGCATGTTGGACAATAAAACTGTATTCTATTCTATATTAAAATTAAAATATGGTTCATTTCCCTGTTTGTAGATGTGCAAAACTAGTGAGACTAGTCAGATTGGAGTTGTCTGCAGGGAAAGTAGAAATGAGGAGGATGACCGATTGGTTTTTGAAATGAGTCTAAGTTTGATATAAGCATTTCTCTTTCCATTTTATTATGAATTGTTTCCATATATGAATTGTTCCTTTCGTCCCTTGATGCTCTGGTTGAGCTTCCTCACACGTTAGATCATCTCTTTCATCACCCCCCCCCCCCCCTCCCTCTCTGAACTATATGCTTATGTTTCCAGCTCAGAATAATATCCAGCTAGAATGTATGAACAAAAAATAGCTTCACTGACCACTGACTAAATGACTTCAGTGACCACAAATGCACATCATTTCCTTTTCCTTTGCTGCTGAGAGATTGGAAGCCGCTAACGCAAAGTTAATTTACATAATGGCAGCGGCAGTATGGTAAACAGGAAGTCTGTTGTTAATGAAAATGACAGACTTTTATCCCATGTGAGGCTTAAATTGGCTCTCAGGTGACCAAGAGAGGGCCGGTAAATGTATTAGAAGTACTTCTACTGCACAGTTACTGATGAAACCCACCGATAATGGCTGCTCCATAATCATTAAAGTGACGTCTGAGTGAAGGAGGGGAGTTAAATGACGCGTGGAGGCCAATGGGTTGTTAAGGGGCAGGAGGCTGAATCTGATAGAGCTTCAAACAAGCAGATGTGGAGGAGAAGATATTACACTAGTAGAAAGAAAGAAAGAAAGAAAGAAAGAAAGAAAGAAAGAAAGAAAGAAATCAATATGAAAAAAACATATTTAAATACATACTGGTAATGAAAAAGGCTGTTTCTTCTTCTTTCCTCCCTTTCCTCCCTTCCCTCCTTCTGTCTGTCCTTGCTTCCTCCCTCCTTCTCTCTTTCTTTCCTTCCTCTCTCTTCTTTCCTCCCTTCTTTCTTTCCTTCCTACATACCCCTACCTACCTTCCTTCCTTTCCTTCTTTCCTCCCTCCCTCCTTCTCTCTTTCTTTCCTCCCCCTACCTACCTTCCTCCTTTCCTTCTTTTTCTCTGTCCTTCCTTCCTCTCTTCCTCTTTTCCTTTCTCCTTCCTTCCTTCTTTCCTCCGTCTTTCACTCCTTCCTTCCTCCCTTCCTTCCTTCCTTCCTTCCTTCCTTCCTTTCTCCTTCCTTCCTTCCTTCCTTCTTTCCTCCGTCTTTCACTCTTTCCATCCTTCCTTCCTTCCTTCCTCCCTCCCTCTCTCCTTTCCTTTCTTCTTTCCTCCTTCCTTCCTTCCTTCCTTCCTCCCTCTCTCCTTTCCTTCCTTCCTTCCTCCCTTTCTCCCTCCCTCTTTCCTTCTTTCCTCTGTCTTTCACTCCTTCCTTCCTTCCTTCTTCCTTCCTTCCTCCCTCCCTCCCTCCCTTCCTTCCTTCCTTCTTCCTCCCTCCTCCCTCCTTTCCTTCCTTCTTCCCTCCTCCCTCCTCCCTCCTTTCCTTCCTTCTCCCTTCCTCCCTCCCTTCCTTCCTTCCTTCCTTGACTGGAAGACAACAGGAGGGTTAATTCTGTGGATATGTAAATCCTTCCCTGCAGTGAGTTACTCCTTAATAATTGTTGTAAGATTTTAACAGGTGAATAATGTGAGTTTTTATTATTGAATCTCATGTTTGTCTCAAGCTTTTTTCCCGCGAGTTTCTGTCTTTCTGACTCTGCAAGTCTTAAGTCGACAGCTGTGTTTGTGTGTGTGTGTGTGTGTGTGTGTGTGTGTGTGTGTGTGAAAATGTGTGTTTGTGTGCAAAAGAGAGAGAGAGACAGAAAGACTTTGAGAGAATTTGAGTGTGTGTCTGTGTTTCGTGTGTCGTGTACGCTGATGTCTTTAACTCAGGTCAGATGTCATTTCCTCTCTTCAGGCCGGCCAAATCCTGTAACTTCCCACACACACACACACACACACACACACACAAAGAAAAAACACTTCTCACTCTACTTCACTCTCTTGAAAACACTCACATACTATAACAGTTTGTTCATCCACATAAACACTTCTACACACACGTCTCACACACACACACACACACACACACACACACACACACACACTACTTTCAGAGGGAGGTGTAGTGAGGGGGAGGATAGGGGTGTTTCACAAATTACATGCAGACTTTTTGCATCAAGTGTCAGCCCCCCTGCCTCCTCTTCCTCCTCCTCCTCCTCCTCCTTCTCCTCCTTCTTCACTTTACTGAACTCTTAAGTCAAACACACCCTCAGCATGAGCCGTGACGGAGCAGACGCTGCCCACATGGGTTAAAAAGCTCTCTCAGTGTGGGAATAATGTAACTGTTGAACACATTTTGGAATATGGCTCAGGCCCCCGACGGTAAAGAAACCTCCGCTGCGGAGATCCTTCAGCGAGCACGTGAAAGACTCCACCAACAAGGCCTGGGATGTCTTCTGGAAGGGTGTGAGGGAGCGGCGGCTGTGGGGTGAGTCGGGATACCATGTGAATTAAGATTAGGTTGGCGATGTGGAAAGAGAGAGAGAAAGAAAGAAAGAAAGAGAGAGAGAGGAGTTTACGCAAGACTGCTGCAGCACCTTGGTGGCAGCGAAAGGTCATTTTCTGCAACTCATTATGGTTCTTTTTGATGTTTGAGAACCCAAACATCCAAAACACACACCACACCATCTTTCTATAACACTCATAATACTGACTGTAGGTCTTTGTGTCATATCTGCTCAAAAACTAAAATCTATTGAACCCATTTAACTTTTTGTGCAATCTTTACCACTTGTATGAGGTATGTAATGCACAGAAAGACCATCAGATTGTTCTATGGTTGCTATAGATACAGGTTGTTCTATGGTTGCTATAGATATAAGTTCTATGGTTGCTATAGATACAGGTTGTTCTGTGGTTGCTATAGATACAGGTTGTTCTATGGTTTCTATAGATACAGGTTGTTCTATGGTTGCTATAGATACAGGTTGCTATAGATACAGGTTGCTATAGACACAGGTTGTTCTTATGGTAGCTATAGATGCAGGTTGTTCTATGGTTTGCTATAGATACAGGTTGTTCTATGGTTGCTATAGATACAGGTTGTTCTGTGGTTGCTATAGATACAGGTTGTTCTATGGTTGCTATAGATACAGGTTGCTATAGATACAGGTTGTGCTATGCTTGCTATAGATACAGGTTGCTCTATGCTTGCTATTGATACAGGTTGTTCTATGGTTGCTATAGATACAGGTTGTGTTATGGTTGCTATAGATACAGGTTGTTCTATGGTTGCTATAGATACAGGTTGTTCTATGGTTGCTATAGGACACAATAAATTATATTAGGGATGGGAGAGATGGCTATATGAGCTTCTGTGACGCTACATGTAGCTTTATATCATTATACTAGTGAACTAGTACATTGTTCTGGTAATTTAGTTGATGTTGAAGTTGGTTTGTTATAAAGAATCATCTGAGAAGTTGGAAAAAAACGTGAGGTGATTGGATGAACCATCTATCCTTTATCGTCATAGCTAGCGAAGCAGCTGGCTTTACGACGCTAACCCAACCAGACGAGACAGATCCTCTCATGGTCTTCTGATGGTCACAATGTCAGTTCTTTTTGGTTAATCCTACGAATTAAAATACTTGATGAATCCTGATATTACATCACAATGATTCAAAACTTGTCATGAAGCAGCAGTGGATCATTTATATTGCCCACAATAGTCTAATTCATTATTAAAGGGCGGATACTTTGGTTTAAGATAGGTTGAAAAGTATATAATGCTAAGGTAAAGCTGTGCAATATTGTCTACGACGATATCTTAATTGTGGAGATAAATCAAGAGAGAATCAGAAGGTTGGTGGTTCGATTCCCGGCTCCTCCAGTCCACATGTTGATGGGAAAAATACTTAACCCCTGAATTTGCGCCAACTGGGTATGATTGTGTGTGAATTGTTGGCTTTCAATACTAGCTAGCATTAGTTGTAACGATGTTGCAAGCTCACATAATCGAGTCCTTCACTTTGCAAAGAAACAGAAACAGTCTTGAGCGTCCGTTCATTCGCTGCTGCTTTGATTGCTTGTAGATCAATTGTTCACTTGTGGGCTTTATACTGTGTGTGTGTTCACCATGCTGCAAATTAGCACAGCTGCATAAACATGTGAGGTTGCACTTCGTTAAAATGAGTGAACGTAACAAATGTAGTTGTTGTCAGCTCTCCAGATACTCCACCGCTGTCTGTCTCTCTGCTGCGTTGCACACATGCCGTCCACGCTGAGAAAGGAGCAATACGATGACAGCAATACGCACCACACACGTCTTCATTTACATTATTTACCCAATTTATGTGCATTTGTTTAGTCTCTGCTGCATTTTGCTGTCATTTATAGTCGCGCTGCTCTCCTCCTCTGCTCCCTCCCTCTGTGTGAGCGCTACAGGAGAGACAGGGAACCAGGTGAGATGCTCAAGCTGACGACAGCTATGAAGGTAGAGTCGTCCCATGAATAGAAAGATCAGACAATGGCTCTGTTAGAAACCTCATCCTTTCCTACTACTCGTACTAACTCTGACGTCATGTGAAGTATGTAGTGTGTTTAACTGTGTAGTATGTGATTTAGAGTATGTGAGAAGTTCCTGGATGGTTTACTAGATTCTCCAGAAATGAAGAGTATGCATCAAGACCTGACTACTCACACTCATATTACCCAAGATGCAATGCTACTACTCACACTCACATTACCCAAGATGCAATGCTACTACTCACACTCACATTACCCAAGATGCAATGCTACTCACTCACACTCACATTACCCAAGATGCAACGCTACTACTCACACTCACATTACCCAAGATGCAACACTACTACTCACACTCACATTACCCAAGATGCAATGCTACTTCTGAAAAAACACAGTGGTTTCAAGCTAGCTACAGCGAGGGTATGTTTGCTTCCTGTTTTCAAAATACAAGCACAAATTCTATCGTTATAGTTTTCTTAATAATAAAAGGCAACGGGTGTTTTATGTTGTGAAAATGACAGGAAGTGTGTTACTCGCTACGGCTAACTTGAGCGGCTCCGAATTCTCAGGAACAAAACTTTAAACAGGTGTTATTTGGACAAATTAGCGTCACATTGTGGATCTAAAGGGCTACTTTACTTTCTTCCTAAAAAGGTTAGAAATGTGGATAAAGTGGTTTATTTACAGAGTTAGAGCTAAAATGAAATCAGCTTCAGCCTGATGATTTCAGCTCGGGTAGGAACCAAATGCATTGTGGGTAATCGTGTAGTTTACTACAGTGTAAACGATCTGCTTACTATCTGGTCCTTTAGTGTGTAGTATGTAGTTATAGAAGTATGTAGCATAGAAGTATGTAGTATGTAGTACGCTTGTAAACTGTGAACTTTGCAGTTGTAATTGTAACTTCCTCTCTCTGCAAAATTTACTGCAACCATGATTTCATTCTCGCAAAACTGCACCACAAGATCTGTGTTCATATCTTCTTATCTGCACACTCAGTTGGGTAAATCCTGACGTCTCTCTCAAATGGACTGAGCCAAAAATGAAAGCAGTGCGACTCTCGATTTGTAACGAACAACTTGCATTCAAGAAACCATAAGTTGTGTCTGCTCTACCACTTGCATCCACTAGGTGGCAGTGTGTCTATCTTTTTTACAACCCAAAGTAGAATTGAAATGCGCCCACTTCCAACACAGCTGCTACAGGCAGGGAGTTCCTGTCCTCTGAAAAGAAGCCAATGCGGAAGTAACTTAGAGCTGCATTCTATCAAAAGGCCACCAGGGGGCGACCGTCTCTATACAAGTCAATGGAGAATTCACCAACTTCTCACTTGATTTCTAACCTCAGTAAACGTTTTCAAAATGTGTTTATGGTCTCAATCGCTAGTTTAAAGCCTTCTTCAATGCAGTAATGATGTTCATTTGGGACATTTTGGCCTCCCTGATTTTATATGTGACGATAAAGCAGGGTATGCATTAGGGCGGGGCTACGTCCCTGATTGACAGGTTGATTGACCAATGTCCTCGAGATCCAGCCCTCGCAACCAATCGCAGCCTCCCCCGCTCCGCCGTTGGTCCGCCCATACGTCCCGTTCATGACTCCGCCTCATGCCCATATAAGTAGAATCCGTGTTTTTATTTTTCCCAGCATGCACCTGAAATTTTCAAGATGGCGCTGCCTAGATTCGATACTATTGGCTTCCGAGCATCAGTCCACAAACCAATGGGTGACGTCACGGATGTTACGTCCATTTCTTTTATACAGTCTGTGGCTGCTACACAGCTGCACTCGTTACGTTACTGTAAGTGTATCACGAGAAATTCAATCCACACAAAAGATGCACAGACAACTGTTTATTCATTGTGTTAAGAAGTGCTTCATCAGGATAAATATCGTTATCAGATATGAGATCACCTGAGTCTGTGATCCAGATGTTATATTCATGCTTCTATGAGTACACAGCTGCTACCTGCATCTGTTTGTCAAATTAGGTCTTTAAACCTCCACACATTTAAGATGTATAGGTTAAAGAAATAATTATTACACATGTACACAAATGGATTCAGATGGATTCAGAAAATCATTTTACACATTGTTCTTTTTTTTTTTATCCTGTGAGAAAATTCACACTGCAAATTCAAATGCAGCTCTCAGACAGTGACGTGGATATTAAATCTGTCAGCTTATATTTTCCAGGTTTTTAGAAAAGCTTCTCTTGTTAAATCATTAACTAAAATGTCACAAACTGATACTAGAGCTGAGCTAGAGAGCTTCAGCATTGACTGTTTGACTGAGTTTAGCTGAGCTTCCTTTTGATATCTAACTAAAGCTCACATCAAACAGAAGTAGTTGTGGATACATGATCTTTTAAATAAGCTCACATCTGTCATGCAGCTAAAATGTGTGAAAGTCAAAATCAAAAGCGTGTTATTCTTCTTGTTCTTTCAGCTGCATGTTCACAGTGATGTATGTGCACACTTTGCTTTCACATTTATCTGCTGAAGGAGGAAAGTTTGTCTGAGCTTCATCTTAAATCTCACTTTAACTCTCGTACCTTTCATCAGGATCAGTGACAGATAAATGAGTTTGGAGCCAGAGTGTTCAACTTCCAAAAGTGTGATGTGGAAACTTGAAGCTCAGAGAGGAGACGTACTGAGTCCAGCAGGAAAACTTTTAATATAAACCATATTTAACCCTCCTGTTGTCCTCGAGTCAAGGAAG
>JAJDFG010001828.1:0-15000 GCA_021039105.1 Scomber colias
CATAACCACTACTTGCCTAACCTTAACCGCTGACCCACAAATCCGTGTTTTACCAATTAAGGTCACATCTTTTGTCTCTAATTGGACAAGGACAAGCCGTCCCCAATTAAACTGCTCTTTAGTCTGAATTGTGTCCCCTAAAGTAGCTTATGACAGACAAACACACACCACACCAAAGGGCTGTCCCTGCAGCTTTACTTGTGTATCTGTGGAGATCCAACCTGGCAGAGCAAGAGCACAGAGCTGGCATGATGAGGTGAAACAGAGGACATACAGGTTCAAACACACACACACATGAGCGCACACACACACACACACACATACACACGCACAAACACAAATACACACTCTTTGACCTACAAATCAATACACAGACACTTTAATTATCCACAGAAACTCTCTTATAGACACTCACATATACTTAAAATGACTTAAAATAGCTCACACACACACACACACACACACACACACACACACACACACACCTCATTACATCCCTCTCCCTTAAAGCTCTCTTGACCCCGCGTCACCTCTATTACTTCAAAACGAGCCGTCAGTCGCCGCGTCAGAAGTTTGCTTCATTAACACTTCCTCCTCTCGTTATCCCTAACGAGGGCGCCGTAACCTTGGCGACCTGTCAAGAGTTAAGCACCCTATGGGACGACGCAAAGGTTACACTTCCCAGGGTGGCCCATTGATCATCATTGATCATCATAAGGACGGAGAAATCCAAATGAGAAGGTTGAAACGGACACACGCGATGAGGAGGCTGTTTCATCTGATGACACACACACATATCTGCAGAGAGGTCAGAGGTCAAGGTCAGCTGTGGTTGTGGTGAGCAGCAGGCAACACTGGTTCACTCTTTACCTGTACATACATTACACCAACATGCTATAATAGTTTTGACAAATTATGTTAAAAAAGGATAAAAATGTCCTCTACGACAAAATATTATATAACAACATCGGACTTCCTATTCTCATCAACTAAGAGCTAAACTTAAACAACTATGGAAGAAAGGTAGGAAGAACAGAAGGAAGAAAGGAAGGAAGGACAGAAGGAAGAAAGGTAGGAAAGACAGAAGGAAGAAAGGTAGGAAGGACAGAAGGAAGGAAGGACAGAAGGAAGAAAGGAAGGAAGGACAGAAGGAAGAAAGGGAGGAAGGACAGAAGGAAGAAAGGAAGGAAGGAAGGTAGGAAGGACAAAAGGAAGAAAGGGAGGAAGGAAAGACAGAAGGAAGAAAGGAAAAGAACACAGGAAGGAAACCGGGCCAGATTGCACCCTTCGGTGGGCCGGTTCTGGCCCACGGGCCGCATGTTTGACACCCCTGGAGTAAAGATTAAAACTAGGGCTGTCAGCGTTAACGTGTTAATCGCGATTAGATTAATGCAATCCATAACGCGTTGATTGTTTTAAATCACATTTTAATGTTGCAAGCCTTTTTGTCCCTTCTACTGCCCCGTAGACGGCTCCTCTAGCTGTAGCGCTATGCTTTGAAGTGGCCTCCTGCAGTAAACCTACCGCGCTGATGGAAAGTAAGAGAGCTACTGGACTTTTGAACGGCTTGTTTAACTTTAAAACACTTCCAGACGCTTCAGTTGACAAGTCAAAAGTAAAATGCAACCTGTGTCAAACGGAGTTTAACTACCACCGGAGTACGTGGAGTTTGAGTTAGCACCTCCACGCTAAACACCCAGGTGCAGCCAAGCCAGCCTCAGCTCCACCAAAGGACCATTTTGGAGTGTGGGAGTCGCAGCAGAGCCGTGATTGATTCCCAGTTAAGACACTCTGGTAAGAAATGCTTTACATTATGGGCTTAAAACTGCCTTCAAATGGAAAATAACAGGATTTTAAACATGCAATTCAAAACGCGATTAATCACGATTAACTATGGAAATTCTGCGATTAATCTCGATTAAAAAAATTAATCGTTTGACAGCCCTAATTAAAACTAAACATTATTTAAAACTTCAATTATTTTGGCTGATGTCTCTGCAGATCTGTTGGTATAAATAGAGCTCTGACTTCCATCAATTATCTACAGTCTTCATCCTCATGTTTATTTATACATTCAGAGTGTTGGTGCATTTAAATTTTATATAACAGGTTTTAAGTCGAGGCTATTGAAGTAAAACAATTCAAAATAAAGTAAGAACAAACGTCAGGCTTAGTTGAAATGTTGGAAACTCAACATTTACCTGCTTTACTGCTTTAAATCCAAAGTGTTTAGATGACTAATAATAGGAGACTTTTATTGTGAAGAATTGACAGGAAATGAAGCCACCCTCTTAACGAGTTCCCACTGTAACCAAGTTATTCATTCAGCTTAATTCATTTTTCATTGTATTCCTGAACACAACATTGACTAAGTGGCCTCGCTGCTCCTCCCATTGACATGCAAACAGCTGCTGCACCTTAATGAGTGTTGACATGTTAAGAAAAAAATATGATGTGCATGATGATCATAACTGCTAATGAGTACATTGCTGCCATTTTCCATCACTTCCTTTATGTCTTTCAGAAAATAGATATGTACTCATTAACCTCGAACAGCTCTGAAAACTCATTTAAACTTTAACTCAGCTACTAGACCAGAGGTGTCAAACTCATTTTCATTCAAGGGCCACATACAGACCAATGTGATCTGATGTGGGCCGGATCATTAAGAAGATGGAAGGAAGGAAGGAAGGAAGGAATAAAGGAAGGAAAGACATGCAAAGGGAAGGAGGGAAGAAGGAAAGACAGATGGAAGGAAAGAAAGAAGGAAGGAAGGACAGAAGGAAGAAAGGTAGGAAGAACAGAAGGAAGAAAGGGAAGGAGGAAAGGTAGGAAGGACAGAAGGAAGAACGGAAGGAAGGACAGAAGGAAAAAAGGGAAGGAGGAAAGATGGAAGGACAGAAGGAAGGAAGGACAGAAGGAAGAAAGGTAGGAAGGACAGATGGAAGAAAGGAAGGAAGGACAGAAGGAAAGAAAGGGAGGAAGGACAGATGGAAGGAAGGACAGAAGGAAGAACGGAAGGAAGGACAGATGGAAGGAAGGACAGAAGGAAGAACGGAAGGACAGAAGGAAGAAAGGGAGGAAGGACAGAAGGAAGGAAGGACAGAAGGAAGAAAGGAAGGAAGGACAGAAGGAAGGAAGGACAGAAGGAAGAAAGGGAGGAAAGGACAGATGGAAGGACAGAAGGAAGAAAGGAAGGAAAGACAGATGGAAGGACAGAAGGAAGGAAGGACAGAAGGAAGAAAGGTAGGAAAGACAGAAGGAAGAAAGGTAGGAAGGACAGAAGGAAAGAAAGGTAGGAAGGACAGATGGAAGGAAGGACAGAAGGAAGAACGGAAGGAAGGACAGATGGAAGGAAGGACAGAAGGAAGAACGGAAGGACAGAAGGAAGAAAGGGAGGAAGGACAGAAGGAAGGAAGGACAGAAGGAAGAAAGGAAGGAAGGACAGAAGGAAGGAAGGACAGAAGGAAGAAAGGGAGGAAAGACAGATGGAAGGACAGAAGGAAGAAAGGAAGGAAAGACAGATGGAAGGACAGAAGGAAGGAAGGACAGAAGGAAGAAAGGTAGGAAAGACAGAAGGAAGAAAGGTAGGAAGGACAGAAGGAAGAAAGGTAGGAAGAAAGGAAGGAAGGACAGAAGGAAGAAAGGGAGGAAGGACAGATAGAAGGACAGAAGGAAGGAAGGACAGAAGGAAGAAAGGAAGGAAGGACAGAAGGAAGAAAGGGAGGAAGGACAGATGGAAGGACAGAAGGAAGGAAGGACAGAAGGAAGAAAGGTAGGAAAGACAGAAGGAAGAAAGGAAGGAAGGACAGAAGGAAGAAAGGTAGGAAAGACAGAAGGAAGAAAGGTAGGAAAGACAGAAGGAAGAAAGGAAAAGAACACAGGAAGGAAAGTGGGCCGGATATCACCCCTCGGCGGGCCGGTTCTGGCCCACGGGCCGCATGTTTGACACCCCTGTACTAGACAATAAGTTGCCAGACTGTTAACTGGTTTCTGGTTTCCTCAATCAATCAATCAGTGATATCAGAAGAACGTTTATTTTTGTGGATAGCACCTGAGTTGCATTTAAACACACAGTAACTGAAAAGCAAACATTTTATTTTCCTTTAAAACGTTCAGAGCAGAAAACGTTGCCGAAGCAGAAGGAAAATGAGTGAGTGAACAAAGAGAAAAATAAAAGTGACAGGAAGAGAAAAATCAGAATTTCCTCTAATAGCGGAGCTGAACTCTCTTGTGACTGTGCTGATTACAGCCTACTGAAAAGACTCATTAAACCTGAGTGAGATGCTGCTTCACTTTGTGTGTGTGAGGGAAGGAAGGAAGGAAGGAAGGAAGGAAGGAAGGAAGGAAGGAAGGAAGGAAGGAAGGAAGGAAGGAAGGAAGGAAGGAAGGAAGGAAGGAAGAAGGGAAGGAAGGAAAGACAAGCAAAAGGAAGGAGGGAAATAGGTAGGAAAGACAGACGGAAGGAAAGAAGGACAGAAGGAAGAAAGGGAGGAAGGACAGATGGAAGGACAGAAGGAAGGAAGGACAGAAGGAAGAAAGGTAGGAAAGACAGAAAGAAGAAAGGGAGGAAGGACAGATGGAAGGACAGAAGGAAGAAAGGTAGGAAGGACAGAAGGAAGGAAGGTAGGAAGGACAGAAGGAAGGACAGAAGGAAAAAAGGGAAGGAGGAAAGGTAGGAAGGACAGAAGGAAGAAAGGGAAGGAGGAAAGGTAGGTAGGACGGAAGGAAGAAAGGGAGTAAGGGCAGATGGAAGGACAGAAGGAAGAAAGGTAGGAAAGACAGAAGGAAGAAAGGTAGGAAAGACAGAAGGAAGAAAGGAAGGAAGGACAGAAGGAAGAAAGGGAGGAAAGACAGATGGAAGGACAGAAGGAAGGAAGGACAGAAGGAAGAACGGAAGGAAAGACAGAAGGAAGAAAGGAAAAGAACACAGGAAGGAAAGTGGGCCGGATTGCGCCCCTCGGCGGGCCGGTTCTGGCCCACGGGCCGCATGTTTGACACCCCTGAACTAGACAATAAGTTGCCAGACTGTTAGCTGGTTTCTGGAAGTGAGACTCCTTCCTTTATCCTGCATCACTTCCTCAATCAATCAATCGGTGATATCAGAAGAACGTTTATTTTTGTGGATAGTTGCATTTAAACCAAAAAAGCAAACATTTTATTTCCTTTAAAAACGTTCCGAGCAGAAAACGTTGCCGAAGCAGAAGGAAAATGAGTGAGTGAACAAAGAGAAAAATAAAAGTGACAGGAAGAGAAAAATCAGAATTTCCTCTAATAGCGGAGCTGAACTCTCTTGTGACTGTGCTGATTACAGCCTACTGAAAAGACTCATTAAACCTGAGTGAGATGCTGCTTCACTTTGTGTGTGTGAGGGAAGGAAGGAAGGAAGGAAGGAAGGAAGGAAGGAAGGAAGGAAGGAAGGAAGGAAGGAAGGAAGGAAGGAAGGAAATAAGAAGGGAAGGAAGGAAAGACAAGCAAAAGGAAGGAGGGAAATAGGTAGGAAAGACAGACAGACGGAAGGAAAGAAAGAAGGAAGGAAGGACAGAAGGAAGAAAGGGAGGAAGGACAGATGGAAGGACAGAAGGAAGGAAGGACAGAAGGAAGAAAGGTAGGAAAGACAGAGGGAAAAAGGTAGGAAAGACAGAAGGAAGAAAGGAAGGAAGGACAGAAGGAAGAACGGAAGGAAGGACAGAAGGAAGGAAGGGAGGAAGGACAGATGGAAGGACAGAAGGAAGAAAGGTAGGAAGGACAGAAGGAAGAAAGGTAGGAAAGACAGGAGGAAGAAAGGTAGGAAGCACAAAAGGAAGAACGGAAGGAAGGACAGAAGGAAGGAAGGACAGAAGGAAGAAAGGGAGGAAGGACAGATGGAAGGACAGAAGGAAGGAAGGACAGAAGGAAGAAAGGGAGGAAAGACAGATGGAAGGACAGAAGGAAGGAAGGACAGAAGGAAGAAAGGTAGGAAGGACAGAAAAGCAAACATTTTATTTCCTTTAGAAAACATGAGTGAGTGAACAAAGAGAAAAATAAAAGTGACAGGAGAGAAAAATCAGAATTTCCTCTAATAGCGGAGCTGAACTCTCTTGTGACTGTGCTGATTACAGCCTACTGAAAAGACTCATTAAACCTGAGTGAGATGCTGCTTCACTTTGTGTGTGTTTTGTCAGATGTGTTGTTTACTGCCATCAAAAAAAAAGGTCTGATTGAGCCTCACAAAGGCATGTAATCATATACCGCAGGGGCTTGAATCAAAGCCAACCTGGAATAAATGGAACAGTTACACGCATACACATACAGTACAAAGTACGTCCTATAAACTCTATTATTGTCCATTCATCATCATCCCAGCCCATTGTGTTTAATGCAGAGCTGTAATTGCTATGTGCAGCTGGGAGAGCGAGTCTTAATGATGAGTGTGTGCCTCCACCTTTGTTAAAACACTTAGTGGAGAGACGCATCGGGCGTGTGTGGATATGTGTGTACGAATGTTTCTATAGAGGTGTTTAATATTCTACTTTGTGTGTGTGTGTGTGTGTGTGTACTGTATGTGTCTATTCATACTGAAGGTTTGTGTTTGAAAGCATGTATGCTCTCACTGTACAAATTAGTTTAGTTTACTTTATTTCAGTCATTGAACTCAAACTGAATAAATACAATAAATAATTACATGTCCTTGTCCTTCATCTGCATTAGAAATAGTGATGAGCCAAAAGTTTCTGACTGAAAAGGTGAAGGCACCGACCCTTTTTACATTAGTCATTCAATAGATTTCTATGCACTTAATAAAAACAACACATTTCTGATAATTGGCTGTTTATCTATATAATACACATACTGTATAGTGATATAGTGAAAATAAACACATATTTCCTTATATATGCAGAAAGTACCAAGGTTCTTAGTAATGCATTACGAAATTCATACATACAATAATATCCATTCCTTTTAGTTTAATATGTTTTAATCATCTTATTTTTAAAGGTGTTTTTAAATCTATGTAGTGTTCAATTCTCTTTAAGTATATCCCACAAATTAAGGTATAGGTCAATGACGTTTTTGGTGTCCATGTGGTTTAGTCAAATTTAAAAGGGGTTAAAACATTCTTTTGTGGTTACACCTTTTGACATTTTCAGGAGCATTCAGTCTTACTTTTGGTTAAAAAAACCCCAACAACCAAGAAAAATACAAAATCTATATTTTAACAAACCTGATGCTTGCCAACCCTTAGACCCATACATCATTTAATGACTGAAATGGATTTAATAAAGACTTTGCCAAAGCTTTTACTTCAACTCACACCTGAACTATCACCTGAAAGCCTGATGTCCTGTTTAAACTAAAATGTGCAAACACCTCACTGTGAAACCCTAAACAAACAACCACAGACATTCTTACGGAAGAGTATTAGGGCCACTGAAAAAATAGAATTCTGAGAAAAAAGTGAGAATTCTATTTAGAATTCCAAATAGAATGTTTAGAATTCTAAATAGAGTGTTTAGAATTCTAGAATTCCAAATAGAATGTTTAGAATTCTAAATAGAATGTTTAGAATTCCAAATAGAATGTTTAGAATTCCAAATAGAATGTTTAGAATTCTAAATAGAATGTTTAGAATTCTATGTAGAATTCTAAATAGAGCTTTATCCATAGATCAGAGAGATGTGAGAACTTTTATATTCCAGTGTGTTTGTGGCATTATTTGGCCAGTGTGTTCATATATTCAGTATCATACCCAGCACGTATCCAAACTTTCAATGATGAGCTTTTACATTGCAGCAGATGGCAGGCATCAGCACTTCTTTAATAAAGGGACCCAGAGCGCCTATATTGATGAAGAGCCTCATTCATACCTATATTAAAAGCCCCGCTGCGTGCTTTTGATTAAGAGCCTTATATTTGTACCTGTTGATTAAGAGGCCCAGTGTGTCCATATCTTTAATACGATGTCCAGTGACTGTCTTCTACTTAGTTAAATCATCTAGTGTTTTGCCTGTCTGGGGTTTCTAAGTGGTGTTAAACTTGGACTGACTATGAATATCCGACAGAGCTTTCATTGTGAATTAATCATTTCGTAACCGAGTAAAGGTTGACTTCGTTGCACTGCAGTTAAGGGTCACTCCACACACTCCAGGGATGAATCCTACTGTAGTAAAGTTGATAGAAAGTTTCATTGTGAAGTAATACAGCGTGATGCTTTTATAGGTTAGGGTATCTAACTGGAGCAGCTCAATATGACGTTGGCAGCGGGACAATGGGGACGTGACTTTCTGAACTGGCCTCTGGTTCACTCTGCCAGACAGCCACAGTCGCTTCTCCTCAGTGGCACAATTCACATTTCTATAAACCCTCCAATCTAATTAGACTAGTGGAGGAACAATGGCTTTAAATCTTGTGACAATAGGACAAGGCCTTGTGTGTTGGACTGCAAGTGTGTGTGTGTGTGTGTGTGTGTGTGTGTGTGTGTATAAGTGTGCCAATGCTCTGGGCAATTACCACAGTGCATTCATACATTCAGACACACACACACACACACATGAAATCAGCTGCATTATTTCCAGCCTTTTGTCCCACCAATATAAACAAACCATGAGATTTGATTAGGACATTTTTATTTATTTATTTTTTATTAATTTGCAGTGTCAGCTCACTTAGTTTCTTTGTGTTAAATCAGTGTGATATGTTTATTATTAACTTGTCTGGGTCCTATGGCCATACAGAATAAACAAAAAAATGGCCAATTCTCATTATTCATTATTAACAAGTAAACACAGCACGGTTACATCATATGAAAGTTGCTTATTTCACATCCAGTAGTGACGCAGATGCAAATGGTGAAAAATATTATCAGTCGATCTTTAAACCTTTATTGGGCAAATAATTATATTTGGTAACTTCTGTAAATAACCCAAAATATCCTTCCTTCCTTCCTTCCTTCCTTCCTTTCCTTCCTCCCTGCCTTCTTTCTTCCCTTCCATCTGTCCCTTCCTCCCTCCCTCCTTCTCTCCTCCCTTCCTTCTTTCCTTCCTCCGTCCTTCCTTCCTTCCTTTCCTTACTTCCATCTGTTCTTCCTCCCTCCCTCCTTCTCTCCTCCCTTCCTTCTTTCCTTCCTCCATCCCCCTTTCTTCTTCCTTCCTTCCTATCTTTCTTCCCTTCCTCCCTCCCTCCTTCTCTCTTTCTTTCCTCCCCCCTACCTTCCATCCTTCCTTCTTCCTCCCTCCTTCCTTCCCATCCTTCCTTCCTTCCTTTCAATGAGTGTCCTATAAAGGGTTAAACCTGCAGTAACTATTTTTTTGCCCACTAGGGGGCAGCACAAACAAGCAATGAACACAACAGTATCATCGCCTTTTAAGTTGATGTATTGAACATCTCCATATTTAGCAGTTACGGAGGGTTAGTAAGATGAGCAGTTGTGTCGCCCTCCCGGGTCAAATTGACCCCGTCTGTTTTGACTGTTCCTTCTTTCCTTCCCTTCTTCCCTCCCTCCCTCCCTCCTACCTTCCTTCTTCCTCCCTCCTTCTCTCTTTCCTTCCTTCCTTCCTTCCTTGACTCGAGGACAACAGGAGGGTTAAAAATGGTCTTAAAAGCAGCATCAGGTTTGTTAGGTTAGGTTTTATTTAATTTGAAATGACATTTGCAAATATCTGGCTCTTTAGCTGCTAAATCAGGGGTGTCAAACATGCGGCCCGTGGGCCAGAACCGGCCCGCCGAGGGGTGCAATCCGGCCCACTTTCCTTCCTGTGTTCTTTTCCTTTCTTCCTTCTGTCCTCCCTTCTTTCTTTCCTTCCATCTGTCCTCCCTTTCTTCCTTCTGTCTTTCCTACCTTTCTTCCTTCTGTCTTTCCTACCTTTCTTCCTTCTGTCCTTCCTTCCTTCTTTCTTTCCTTCCATCTGTCCTTCCTCCCTTTTTTTCCTTCTGTCCTTCCTTCCTTTCTTCCTTCTGTCCTTCCTTCCTTTCTTCCTTCTGTCCTTCCTCCCTTTCTTCCATCTGTCCTTCCTACCTTTCTTCCATCTGTCCTTCCTCCCTTTTTTCCTTCTGTCCTTCCTTCCTTTCTTCCTTCTGTCCTTCCTTCCTTCTGTCTTTCCTACCTTTCTTCCTTCTGTCTTTCCTACCTTTCTTCCTTCTGTCCTTCCTTCCTTCCTTTCTTCCTACTGTCTTTCCTACCTTTCTTCCTTCTGTCCTTCCTTCCTTCTTTCTTTCCTTCCATCTGTCCTTCCTCCCTTTTTTCCTTCTGTCCTTCCTTCCTTTCTTCCTTCTGTCCTTCCTCCCTTTCTTCCTTCTGTCCTTCCTTCTTTCTTTCTTTCCTTCCGTCTGTCTTTCCTACCTATTTCCCTCCTTCCTTTTGCTTGTCTTTCCTTCCTTCCCTCCTTCCTTCCTTCCTTCCTTCCTTCCTTCCTTCCTTCCTTCCTTCCTTCCTTCTCTCCATCTTTTTAATGATCCGGCCCACATCAGATCAAATTCGTCTGTATGTGACCCTTGAATGAAAATGAGTGTGACACCTCTGCTCTAAATGCTCTACTACGTTCACCAGCTAGTCTTCAGCTAACTGAGCCTGTTTGCTGTTTGGTGCTGAGCAGGTATAGAGCACAATGGCTTTTTACAGCTTTAGTGCCTGCTGCGACCTAAAATGATTTAACGAGAGCGCCGAGACTGAACTAAAACATTAAAGTTGCATTTGAACAGCTAAACAATGAGCCGAAACTCCATCCTGCTCTCAAACAGCAATGCTCTGTCACGTCAAGGTGCCCTTTGGTGTCTATATAAGCGACACACCAGGCGTTTCAACTAAATCTAATGTAGAGCCTTTTACGGCAATATTAGACGCTCGGAGCAACTGCTGCAGCTTTCCATTGATTCCATTTTTAACCCGACCGCAGCTACATAAATACATTTGCTGTAAATGTTCTTTACAGCTACTGAAATGTTGCATGAGGTACAACTGGAACAAACGTGTGCTGTGATCTCTATATGCTGAGATATGAATAATACTAATACTAGTGCAGCTGTTACAGATATACAGAGAAACTTTTAGAAAAAACACTCTACATTCACTTGATGGTTGACGTCTGAATCAGTGAAATAATTGTTCCCGAATTCTGAGAAAAGTTTAAATCAGTTTTATCAACCTTGACCACAAGGTAGTGTTCATTCCAGATGTTGGAAGCTGTAAAAATCACTGTTAACCATTAACCTCTTCCTCCCTAGGCCTCTGGCTCAGGGTCCTGCTCGAAAATGACATACCCAAAATGAATCTAGTCAATCAATCAATCAATCTTTATTTGTATAGCGCCAAATCACAACAAAGTTATCTCAAGGCTCTTTACACATAGAGCAGGTTCTAAACCGAACTCTTCAGGTTTTAACTTTAAAGAGACCCAACATTCCCACATGAGCAACAGTGGCAAGAAAAAACTCCCTTTTAACAGGAAGTAACCTCAGAACCAGACTCAGAGTGGGCGGACATCTGCCTCGACCGGTTGGGGTTGAGAGAGGAGAGAGAGGAAGGATAGAGGAGAGAGAGGAAGGATAGAGGAGAGAGAGGAAGGATAGAGGAGAGAGAGAGGAAGAGGAGAGAAGCACAATAGTATACCTCTGTAACTACTGTACAAGGTCTATATGAATAATATTGGTATCATAATAAAGGGAACACTTGTGAGATACATGTAGAGGTGAAAGCATCAGTATATATGTTACTGGGTCAGACTAAATGAAGATTTAACACAACATAAATTAAACATTTAATTATCGCCTGACAACAATTTACACTTTTAGAGTGAAAAACACCTTCTGAATTATGCATAATAAAAGATGTATTAGCCTTAATAAAGCATTGTTCTCGCTTTAGATCCCGTAGCTGCAAAAAGCATAATTAACTGTTAACAAGTGCATAGTTAACTAATCATAGATGCACAAAAAAGTATATTTTAATATTAATAAAGCCAACAAAAAAGTAGTAAAGGCATGACAATGACTTAATGGGAGGGTTAGTTGACTCAATATATGTGTTTGTAATGCTATTATGAACAATTATAAGATACTCATGAGTCTTTTATTAATGTTCTTAAGCATCAACTTCTTATAAGTTCTTATAAATGTCTTATAATCTGATATGAACTATATTATAATGGTGTTATTAACACTTATATAGTCTTATAAACACATAATAATGTTAATAAGCATCTTATAAGGACTAATAAGGGACTACAAGGACCTTAATATAAAGCGTTACTGAATATCTATTGTCATTTACTGTTGTCTCATGTCATGTTTCGTCCTTATTATATCTGATTAAATCAATTTTTGAATGACTGCTGTTAACATTTCATAGCACTACTGAAGTAAAATGATCAATTTAATATGATATATTTGTGCAGCTGTAATGTATAGCAGTATATTTACTCTAGAAATATTAACAGTAGCAGTAAGAAATGGTTAAAATATAACATCTACTCTGGTGTAAAGTGACAGGAACCTTCTCAATAATGATACCAAGTGATGTATATCCACAGTGGATAGCTCATGTAGCAGCTCTGAGTAACACAGTCAATGGTTTAGTTTTGGTTTTGTGGGTAGACTCCTTTAACACCAGGGCGAAGCTCAAGAGGACTAACTCCTCTGGGTCATGTTCTTTATTCAGCAGAGACACGAGGAGGCTCTCTCCAACGCAGTCATCTGGACATGGACATGCCCTTCGCTGCTTATTTGCCTGTTGGGACACGAGGTTGGGACGCTGCCTCGGGAGGACGGATATGCTCACACTCAGCTGCTGGAGGCCGAGCTGCTTGCAGGGTTGCTGTTTGGAGGGAGGAGGCTGCATGATGAGTGTTAGGGGCTGAGGGTGGGTGTTTTTAGGGCGACTGAACATGCTGCGTTAGACTGAGGGAGACTGAGGGAGACTGAGGGAGACTTGGCTTGTGGTGCTTGACCAGTTATGGTTGGTTCACTGGAGTCGGATGCTGTCTGGGTCAATGGCGTCAGTTCACAAAGTCTTCCTCCACAATGTTTCCACTGGTCAGTTTATCTTTTAAATACAGGGAAACTCAAAATGGAGATCTATTTCCACTGTGTGTGTCTGGTACAGCTAACACACGGGTCAGTGATAAATAAGGGTGGGGTCGCCATGGAAACTGTGGACAAACCCACTCTGGACCCATATTGCAGCCTAAATTTAACCCTTATGGGGCCCATATGGACATGCTGGTTGGGTAATGATGGAGTCAACAGGTGGGAGGAAATTGACCCCGTCGGTTTTGACCGTTCTTTCTTTCTTTCCTTACTTCCTTGCTTCCTTCCTTCTGTCCTTCTTTCCTTCCCTCCTTCTGTCCTTCTTTCCTTCCCTCCTGCCTACCTTCCTCCCTTCCTTCCTTTCCTCCCTCCCTCCTTCTCTCTTTCTTTCCTCCTTTCTTTCCGTCTTCCCCCCTTCCATCCTTCCTTTCTTCTTCCTCCTTTCCTTCCTCCCCCCCCCCCCTTCCATCCTCCCTTCCCAACACAAAGCAATAACAGGAGGGTTAATGGAAATTTCTGTTGTCCATCTGTCTACCTGTGAGTGTGTGTGGGACAGTTAACATACGCTCAAGGAACAGCCGAACACAGCAGGACAAAATCTCACTCACACACACACACACACACACACACACACACACACACACACACACACACACACACACACACACACACACACACACACACACACACACACACACACACACACACACACACACACACACACACACACAACACGCTGTTGTTATGGGAAGGTCAGTCCGGCTGTGCGGTTGGACATCGGATCGTGGCGGACAGGTGTCACACAGCACCCAGGTAACACACCTTGTTTTGTTTTCACTCTGTCAGCTTGACACCACTCCTGGACACACACACACACACACACACACACACACACACACACACACACACACACACAGAAACACACACACACACACACACACACACAGAAACTGACACACAGGTAAAGAACGCACTGTTTCGAGTGTGTGTAGCTGTTAGTCTATTGGGGTGTGTGTGTGTGTGTGTGTGTGTGTGTGTGTGTGTGTGTGTGTGTGTGTGTGTGTGTGTGTGTGTGTGTGTGTGTGTGTGTGTATTTGTGCAAATGGGTTGCCTCATTAAAAATAGATCATTTACAGTCATTTCATCTTTTCCCGGTGGTGGAAGGAGAGACAGAGGAACTTCAAAAGGTCTGCCGTTAAAGAGTGAGAGCAGGGAACCGTGACATATTGAATATCAGGGACTTTTTTATAAGCACCTTAAAATATTCTTAGTTTTATCATAAAATAACAAACATGCTCCAAACAACCCTGGATTATTCTAGTGAGACAAAAAATACATTAATACCTTTAACGCTGTGTCAAAACTCTGCATATATATTCCTATATATTCCTCCCTTCCTTATTTTCCTTTCTCCCTCCTTCCTTCGGTCTGTCCTTCCTCATTTCCTTCCTTCCTCTCTTCTTCTTTTCCTTTCTCCCTCCCTCCCTCCTTCCTTGTTCCTCCCTCACTCCTACCTTCCTCCCTCACTCCTACCTTCCTCCCTTCCTTTTTCCTCCCTCCCTCCCTTCCCTTCCTTCCTCCTTCCTTCCTTCCTCCTCCCTTCTTCCTCCCTCCTTTCTTTCCTTCTTCCTTCCTTCCTTCCTTCCTTCCTTCTGTCCTCCCTATCTCCTTCTCTCTTTCTTTCCTCCCCCACCTTCCTCCCTTCCTTCTTCCTCTTTTCCTTTCTCCCTCCCTCCCTCCTTCCTTGTTTCCTCCCTCCCTCACTCCTACCTTCCTCCCTCACTCCTACCTTCCTCCCTTCCTTTTTTCCTTCCTTCCCTCCTCCCTCCCTCCCTTCCCTTCCTTCCTCCTTTCTTCTTCCTCCCTTCTTCCTCCCTCCTTTCTTTCCTTCTTCCTTCCTTCCTTCCTTCCTTCCTTCTTTTCCTTCCTCCCTCCCTATCACCATCTCTTTCTTTCCTCCCCTACCTTCCTCCCTTCCTTCTTTCCTTCCTTCCTTCCTCA